>CAKOGP040001112.1:484071-513542 GCA_933822405.4 Cylindrotheca closterium | reverse complement strand
TGTCAATCGTGAGCCCAAGATGCAGGCTCAATCGTTTCCAGGACATTTCATTTCGTAGAGTGTACTTTCCATTTGGCATCAAGATATTAGAGGTCTCTAGAGAATCAAGGCCACAGACTCTTATTTTGTCCAGAGCGATAAACAGCTCTACCAAATCATTATGTGTATCATAAAGGGTTGTATTCAATTTAAGCTGAGTAAAGCTCAAAGTCAGACATCCATCATCTTCAAGGAAGTTGGAACGAAGAAAGTCGTTGACATCAAGTGTCCCATTTGTTTCTCCTGACAAAACATCTGCCAACAGTGTCACTGTCCGATTTAGGAAATCACTGGCATTGTTGGTAGTATTTTGCAAGTCTAGTATCGCCATATCTGGTGGAATATCCAAGGAATCTTCCAAGAGAATTGGGTTTCTTTCCTCTGCTGTGAGCGGTGCAATATATAGAGCGAATTCATCAGAAATGTTGCCCAGTACGTCTTGATCCAAAGAGCTCAGATCCAAGCTTCCCAGCTCATCACACGCAAATTGTTCTAGTTCACCCTCGATGATATTGCTGACTGGTCCTTGGAACAGCTCGGCAAGCTCGGATAAGAAATCTCCCTGGAAATCGATGGAAGTGATCTCCACATTGGCCACGCAGTCTCCAGGAGTCGAAGTTGTGGGCGGGAATGCATTAAAGTCTTGCGACTGAAAACTAATACCTGTAGAAGCCGAGCTATCATCCGCAATCAAGTCTAACGTTCCACTGCCTCTGATGAACCCAAGTCGGTAATTGTATTGCATGTTACATCGCAAGCCAACGTGGGCCAATTCCAAGCCAATATTGGTTTCTTGATCACCGCTGGTTCGTTCATGAGATATTGTCACGTCGCCCACGGATAGATTGGAACAGACCACATTTCGAATGACGAGGTCGAGGGTGAAGATTCCAACGCGGTTGGACAAGGGGAATTCACCAGGAATCGATATTTCTGCGGATTCGAGCAGTTGGTTGATTTCGTCCACACCACCGTTTTCACTGCTGGCCTCTGCTACTGATAAGTGTTGTTGCTGACCAAAGTTGGCCAGTAATAGAGTGCCAAAGAGTACCAGCGTCGGTATTCTATTTGATTTTGGTCTGTTTCTCATGGATATGCTGTTGTGGTCGAACTAGTGCAAAATGAATCGTTTGTTGTTGCAGTACAATACCAGATACTGGAACAAGAACGAACCGATTTGAGGGAGTGAGTCGCGCTTTTTGCAGAAAGAAATTACACCCAACCATGACGGTGACTCATCAGAACGAATTTTAAAATCATCATCAATCAATCGTGTCGATTTTTCGCATTGCAGCTATTTCCCTGTTCAACATTCAAGTCTACTAAGAGGAATTCCTTTATAGAGGAAAAGACATGGATATATATTTATCTACTAGAACCTAAGGTACTGCAGGTTGGTAGGCTTGGCTGAGGTGCATCGCAATCACTGTCACTGGGTACTAAATAAATGAAGTTGTGTCCCGAAAGATCCGACTCCTTCGAATGCAATATTATCGAAACAAGATATCCAACGATCCCAATTCCAGAGTAGATCCCGGCAGCAGATGCCAATCATCTTGTTTCCCTGAAGGATAATGCGGGATGAGTTGGTAACATAGATGTGGAAGGTGAGACATATAGACTTCTTCTCCAGAAGACTTGAACAACACATCATACTAGGACCTTACCCGGAAGAGAAAAGGAAGATCCTTCTAGCTCCAAATGAGATGGGGAAATTGCTACTTTCCAATCCTCTACATGACCAGCCAGAAACTGAGGGCTTGCTTGATCGTTTCCATTGGATCCTCCTTGCGCCGCATACCCAAAGTGGTCCCCAACGACAACGAACAAGGATGTATCACGCCTCACAGCCAACAAGCTACTCACATCGTAGAGTTACATACAGCAGTGACGATCAATAAGAGAAATGTTAGAACAGTTTTCCTTACCTTTTGAAACATGCCAACTACCTATGTACATTGTCCAGACTCACCGTTTGTTGCCGTCATGTTGTTTCGCCCACTGTTCCTCCAAAGTTTTGGCTGGGTCCGTTTCTCGATAGAGATTTTCTTTGAGCCGTGTAAAGAATCCTTCGTCTTCGGTTAGTTTGGGTGTGGCCTTGTCTGCTTGTTCCCATCGTTCCGCAGAATCTGATAAGGGATCCAAATCCAAGCAGGCATGCCATTTCACCAACGGTGGATCCGTAAGTTCCACAGTGGTCACTCCCGCAAACGCCATGGCATCTTTGGTTGTACCAGGTTCCCGACGAACGTCGATAAAGGCGAAGGGGGTTTGTAGGTACCAGACTTGCACGTTGGTCTGCGGTGGCCCGAAGATTCCATCCTCCTTGTTTTTGTTGGCTCGTTTGATGTAATCACGGTGCCAGAGTCCCACCAGGAATTCTGGGACCATTTTTGGAGTCGCCATTAGTGTTGAAAAGGGAAAGAAGAGTGGTAAATACAGAATCGTTTCGTGAAATGAGAATATTGGAGATAATCTGTGGTGATGAGGATGTGTTGTTCTGCTGATGGTTTTATAGTTGGAGGTTTTGATGTGAATTTTCAATTTGCATTTGACATCCGTGACCGATTCTATACGAGTCAGTCACGAGGGAAATGACACCAACTTGAAACTATACACGCACTCAAACACCAACCACCAAAACTCCCGTTTGAAGCATACAGTACCTGGTACCTAGCGTTTCCATCCTCCATGTTTCAACCATGACACTACCAGCACCAGAAGGGGACGACGACGACTTTTGGAAGATTGCTCTAGAGGAGGAACCTACAAGCAACAGAGAGAAGAATGGAGCGTGGGGCGATGACGACGATAGCAACGGTGATGATACCATTGATGGATCGAAGCCTGTCGCCTATCGGCTTCCTACCACCCAGGTAACCCTACATCTTGAGTCTCTGGCGGCGTCCAATGGCATTTGGAGTCCATTGGGAGCTGATGCCTGGTATGCTTCGGCATTATTAGCCAGTATGGTGTTGACCAACAAAATCCCGATGCTACCATCCACCAAGACGGTACTCGAACTTGGGAGTGGCGCCGTGGGATTGTCAGGATTGGCATGTGCCGTTGCAATGGCTCGGAAAGAAAACATGGATGATCACCATAGAATCATCCTGTCAGACAATGATCCTCCCGTTCTGGAGAGACTCAAGCTGAATGCGGAACGAAATCTTGATGCAATTCTTTCATCCGCCTCAACACCGGATGCATTGTTGGATATTCAAGTGCAACATTTGGACTGGAATGAAGAGTGCGACGAATCATCACCATTTCGGAATTCGATTGATCTTGTCATTGGATCCGAGTTGGTCTATACCCAAGAGACGGCAGAAG
Source organism: Cylindrotheca closterium (assembly GCA_933822405.4). Lineage (NCBI taxonomy): Eukaryota > Bacillariophyta > Bacillariophyceae > Bacillariales > Bacillariaceae > Cylindrotheca > Cylindrotheca closterium. The sequence goes on along the minus strand of CAKOGP040001112.1, from coordinate 510,170 downwards.
CCTGTTCCAAACTTTTAAAACAGCTACTACTAAACAACAACCAACGCGTCGATATTTGGGTGGTTCAAGTCACGGATCGATACGGGTGGTTGGATGTCGTGGTGCCTCGCTTGAAATCTTTGCAGCATGTATCGGTTGTTTCGGTTCCAATTTCTAGTGACACTCACGAATTGGCAGCTTCTATGATTCCAACGGGTGGTATCTTGGACCGATATGCCTATGGTGCCTTTCATATTCAGAGACAAACAAGCGGACTTGATTCTTGATTGAATGAGTTCAAAAGTACAGTATATTAATACATTTATGGTCTATTGGGTGAATAGTCTATATCATGGTTTGGTTTTTAAAAAAAGGGTTTGTCGCAAGTGCGCACACCACTATGGTGTGGCATTTTGGGTGGACTCCTCGTCCGCAGAGGACCATCCCGATTCGTCTTCGAAATGTTCCACTGAAACTTGTTGTTGTTGGTCATTGGCACCTTCCACATTTTCCATCATGGGAGAAGTCTCTGGTGCGGCGGATGACCCGTCTCTAGTAGAAGACGTGCTGAATTTTCCAAATGCCGAAACAAAGCTGTTGCTGCAACCGCGATGGTCATCCCGCATCATTAGCCAGCGGAAGGAGTCGGTGAAAAGAACTGGGACAGGCTGGATTCGGCTTTTGGGGGCCTTGAGTTCGCCACTTTCGGCGTCGCTGTCAGATTCCCAAGCATCTCCCTTTTGAATGTTTTCTTCCTTCTTGACGTCGCGGAAGTATTGAATGATGGCTTTGTTGACAAATGATGTCGTAATGGCAAGCAAAACGGCACCGAGGGCCAGAATATAAGATCCTCCTTCAATTGTAGACTCGACACTGAAACATTGTGCATCTTCGGCTTTCAGTATACCGTAGTACACTAGCTCTCCCAAGCTTTCCTTTAGCGATTCACAATATGAATTGATCATGAATTCGGAGATAGGTCCAAGTTGCCAGCTGGCAACAAAAATAGCGATAAGGTAGACCTCGGCATACTGCCATGCTTGAAGAATCTCAATGATGATCGACATCTTGACTTTCTCATCTCCAGTAGATGGCTTGTACCATTGTCGTAGCAAGGCAAGTGATTGAAGAAGTGGAACAACAAGCACTGTGAAGACAAACAGAAGGGACAATGTCCCAAGTCCAATGTAATCACTCGCAGTGTCCAAAAAGCTAGCTTCTTCAAAAAGCAACTGCACAACCGTCAAGACGCTGTGTGGAGTCTTGGCATCGGCAAAGTTCTGTCCTGATTCGACGGCAACTCCAATGATTCCAAGAATTTCAAGAGAGAAGGATGTTGCAACACTGCCGTAGGCAACAGTAGCGAAGAGGCAAATGCTGCAGAAGAGGAGCGCTTTGTTGACCCATGGCTTGACGACCAACTTGTCTGTTTCGCCTCGGTGAGGGCGACCAAAGCGGTGTTGATGTGGCGCAATCTTGTTCACTTCCTTTGGATAACCTGTTGCAGAATCATCATCAGTGGAACAAGTGGCATTGATCTTCAGGGGTGCTTCTTCTTGTTCGATTCTGGATTCGGCTGCCTTTACAATCTGTCGGTGATAATGAATGATGTAGTGCGAGCTGACCTGCGAGATCAATTGGGCAATCATGTTGGCGTAAAGACCCCAGAGGGGGACAACCAACAAATCAAGCGAGTAGAACTCTTTGGGAAGGAAACCGACACTTGGACTTGCGATAGAAATTCTGAATGCTGCGATACTGATCACAAGGACAAAAATATCAATCATCGACCACTTTCCAAGACAATCTAGCCACAAAAAGATGGATTCCCGCCGAGCAACGGAGCATCGTGATGGAGGCAAAAACCACAAAACCAATGTGATAAGTTGCTTTGTGTATGGCCAGATACCAGAGAAAACCAAGATCAGAATAGCCAACTCTTTGCCTCCTGCATTCCAAATGTCGACAGTGGACTTGGCCATAGAGAATTCAAAAAAATTGCCAACGCTTATCTTCTGTCCTGCAAGTTCACCCTCGATGTTGACTGTTGCTCCAAGACTCAAATGTCCACTCATGAAGAATCCAATGTTTCCAATGATGATGAGAGGCATTGCAAGTCGAACAAATAGAGGGATCTCAGAACTCCTGTACATGGGTGTTGTTGAAGCATTCAATCTTGCTGCTTCTTGCTTTTCCTCATCTTGATCACGGGCAAGTCGGCTGACTTGGTTTGGTGGCAATGATTTGAGCCATCGATTATGACGACGACGGACAAAACACCTGATGACAAGTGCGAGCAGAAAGAAAGCGAGGATAATTGATCCTGCCAGTGCTGTCAGCATTAGAAGGAATGCGATAGAAAACTCATGTGATTTTGTACCAAGAGATTTGTACTCAACGGTGTCAGCATTTGCTTCATAGCTCGGACTATGTGGGCATGCTCTTGCCGCATCGTTGAGGAGACGGTCAATTTGAATCTGCATAAAGCCATCGTCCGCAAGCTCTTTGGCATATGAAAGAATGTCGTTTGCAGTCGCAGTCATGTCATCCTGTGCCTCTTTTGTCGAGAGCAAACCAGACAACTCAGACATTCTTGGACTTGTACATGAGACACACGACACATTAAGATTCATGCTTGCAACCGCAGCAAGGATTTCCTTTAACTCTGCAGTAGGAAGTGATGCATCATCTCTGAGTCCATATGAATCGAGTTTCGGCGCCGGGATCGTTGCTAACCAACAGTTGTAATCGAGCGCATCCCCTAATGGGAAGTTGAATAGTCGGCTCTCCAGCATCTTCAACATTGCATGTAATACAATAGTGACCGAATTCAAATCGAGGCTGATCTCAACATCATTACTCAATTGCATCTTATCATCTCCGATCATCGATACCAACAGTCTCATCGCAAATCTCAGTGGCCTATCGCTGGTGCCTAAAGTAGCTGTGTTGTTCAACTCATAAGGTTCGTCCATAACTGGTTCAAGGATAGAAATTGGAGATCCCAATGTATCAAGGTTCTCAATGCGAGCTTCGCTCGCTTTGAGCTGGATGGTCGCATCTAAACCACCTACCCTAACCCTAGAACCGCCGTTGTACAGATCACCAGGATAAATGAGACTGGTAGGGGAACCAGAATAGGACTTGAGGAGTCCCGAAACGATACCCCTGTTCACTCCAGAAAGGCCAGTGTTCGCATCAACGTCGGAAACTAGATCTTGAAAGATTCCAAACAGCCAAGGGAAGAGGTCTCCATATTGCGATTCTTCAGCAGCACCGTATGAGCGAGCAGTCGCTGTGGGCAAGAACAGCTTCCTAAAGTCAACGAAGCCTGAAATACTTTCAGCAATCTGGTTTTGCTTGCATTCAATTCCTTCCAGGTAAACTTCTGCCAAACCATTGAGCAGAGGACGAAGGGTATGGTCAATTGCCATTGGAAGTGCTGACTGGATTGTGTTTCCAAAGCGCGTTAGGAGCTCATCAGTGAACTGTTGGAGAATCTTGTTTGAATCTGACAATAGACCTTCAATTTTCGGCCTCTTAAAAGCATCAAAGGTCACATTCATTTGTGTCATTTCAATTGATTGCACCTTGCTGAGGATGCATGAATACATGTTTTCCATTTGCATGAGTGTGCTGAGTGGTATCGACGCCAAGTCGTCTCGATTGATTGCAACAAAAATCGGGACTTCCGCTCTAATGTTCTCCAAGGCCAAAGAGATCTTAAAGTTTTGCATGGTAGCTCTTGTCGTCGTATCGATAGCTCGTACTTCAAACGTCAAGGACAGCTCTTTCATGTCCATTGTGTTCAAAATTGTCTGGGGCCCAATGATGTCCAAAATAGAGAAGCTTGTGAAAGAGTCGATTCCAGCAAAGGTCAGTGAAATGATCTCAAGCTTGACACCGGGAAGCTCAAAAGATTCATTAAATTCAATCGTGTAGTCAGATGCTCCATCAAGGACCCAGTCTCTGATCAACTCGTTGACGCGAAGGTCGTCGCGAGACTCTCCCACGGTACCTCCAAGGTAGCTGCTTGCTTCGGATAGAGCCAAGTCAACAAGATTTCCAAGGCTGCCCTCAGTATTGGTCAAGTTCAACAATGAGTTTGGTGTTTCAACTCTCTCTTGAGCTGACAGTGCTGAAGTGGTTCCCCAATCTCTCAGAGACTGATCCTCCAAGAATGCCACAAAACCAATCTCAGCCACAAAGGAAGCTGCAAAGAACAGCGAGTCAACGATTTCTGGTGTGAGATTTGGGAAAGTTAGAGAAGTCGATCCATCAGCCTTGAAGTCGCTTTCATACTGGGGACTGTGGGGACAAAGTCTTGGAGCATCAACCAAGGCTCGATCAATTTGCGTTTGGATGTTGTCTTCGTCCAAGATTTGCGCCACGAATCCACCAATGCGATCTTTCAGGATTTCGAGGCCTCGGTAATCCTTGATGATATCAAGCAAGTCTGTAAAGGCACCCATTCCTAGGCTTGTAGTTGAAATGATATTGACTCCAATGTCAAATGTATCAAAAGCCATAACAACGTCATTGACCGACAAACCAACACCAACACCAGATCCTACTGCGGTTGGGGCTGGAATCAGAGCCAACCAGCACTCTGGGACCAAAATGTTTTGAAGAGGAAAGTGAAGAAAGCCATTCGCGTCAATTGTGGCAAGGATGTCTGCCTCAATTTTTGCCGAAGTCAAGGAGATTCCCAACTCGATGTCATGGGCCATACTCAATGGTGAATTCTCTCCTTCTACCACAAAGCGAAAGCCTGTAGTCAAATTAAGTGGCCGATTTGAGACTGGACCAATATTGAGGCTGTTTTCCAGAGTGTGTGGTGATGTCGTTGTTTCAAGGAGCTGAATAGGTGGTACAAGCGTATCCAAATTGTTGATGCGAACACCCGAAAGGCCAACTTCAAAACGGTCCACAAAAGAATGAATGTATGAATTCGCAAATTTCGTCTTGACAACCGACACTGAATCCGACAGCAGATTGAGTGTTCCAACAGTTCCAGACTGTGCCTCCGTAGCTGGTCGAATGAATGAGTTCAGCTCGAGTAGTCCATTTGCATCAGTTCCCAAGAGTTCTTCGTCAAGGAGTCCCTTCAGGGTGTAGGCAATATCACCATATGGCATGGTACCACTTCCACCCTTACTTTTTGCGATCCATGGTTGCAGAAATAGATCTCGGAAGTCAACGAATCCACTGACATCCTTGGGTTCAGGACATGGGGATCCGTTTTGCGAGAAAATGTTTGAGGAAAGAAGGTCATTGTTGATAAAGTCGCGAACACTGGTTTGGAAAATGTTTGGAATGGCTTTTTGCAGAACCCCCATGTACATGGCAAAGGCAGCTTCCACCGAACTGGTGACAAGTCGGTCAAGACCAGGTGACACAAATCCGTTCAATGTCGGCACTCTCATGACAAGTGGATCGACATGCATACCAGAAAGCTCAAGTTTATGGACAAGGGATTGGGCACATGGCAACAGGTTGTCTTGCGTCAGTAGTGGACCAATTTCCATAGAACCCAATTTCTCTTCATCAATGACCGCCAATAGCGACGCGATAACTTCAATGTTGTCGGCCCCAAAATCGATGCTGATTCTTTCACTGATTCCTTTCGAAGTAGAGTCTTGAAGGATGGCGTCCTCTCTTGTGGATGGTAGAATATCCACCGTGACATCAAACTCCACTCGCAGACTCTTCCAATTCAAGGAATTCTGAAGGGTGTACTTGCCGATGGTTTCCAAAGAGTTGAATCGGTCCAAGGTATCGAGACCAAGCAATCGAACCGAGTTGAGAGTAATCGTCGTTTCCGTAATTTGATCGTGCCCTTTGAAGAGAACCGCATCCATAGGTAGCTTACTCATGTCAACAAAGAGCGCTCGGTTTCCATCCAAAAAGTTGGATCGCATCAACACATTAATGGCCAAATCGAGTCGACTAGCGTTGGGACCACTGGGATCCGGGACCGTCGCACCCAAAAGGTTCGCAGCTTGTTGGATGGCTTGGTTGAAGAATTTTCCAACAACGGTATCGCTGTTTTGTAGGTTGAAACCAGCAAAGCCTTCAGGCAGGGACAATGTATTCTCGAGGTGCAGTGGATCATTGACGGATGGACCCAAGTCACCCTTGTATTGATCTAGCATATCTCCAGCGAGTCCCAGCATATCTCCAACAAATGATGTTCCTAATGAGCCTAGCTCTTGACATGCCACCTTTTCGATTTCGTCTTCGATGAGGCCCTTGATCATACCTTCAGCGACTTCGATAACGTTGGAAATGAAATCGCCGACAAAGTCGATACTTGTGATTTGAATATTTGCGTTACAAGCAGCAGCTGATGATTCACCGGGTGGAAATTCATCGAAATTTTGGGATTGAAAGGTTAACGTCGACGAGAAGGAGTTGTTGTCCGTCAATACGACTGCAACTCCGGTTCCGTGTAAGAATCCGTATTCGTATTGGTAGTCAACGTCACAGCGAAGATCGAGATCGGAAACATCCACCAAGACATCGATCTGCTGCTTGCTTTTCTCATCGTGTTTCACGGAAATGTCCTCGACTGATATACTATAGCATCGGATGTTTCTTATGTATAGCTTCAGGGTTGTCAACAAGACTTTCTGTGTCAAGGTAAAGTCATCAGAGATGTTGATCGACGCATCCTTAAAGAGCGAATTAAATCTATCAAAGTCTCCAGCAAAGACTGTCTGTATGCAGAGGAGTGTAGCCAAAATTCGTTTCATGGTGTGATTTGGCAATCCAAAGTAAATAGTGGATTTTGAGTTATGTCGGAAGAAAATATGGCCATCTCTTTTTTTTCCCGTAAGCCAAAATCAACACGGAATTTGACCGATCCGGTTTCGGCGCGCCAGCCGAGATCAGTCAGTCACAGAGGTGCTCCAAGTCGTGGCTTGATTCCGAGTGATCAAAATTGAAAATATACAGTACCGTACTGAATAGCACAGCACTGGTACCTGCTACTGTACTGTACCTGGTATGAATGGCACAAACGGAATGCAAAAGGAGAATATAACAATAATGCTGGATTATTCACAATAGTAGTATGAGTAAGCAATGCATTTTAGCAGAAAACAGCTTTAGCATTATCGCGTTGTCATTTTCTTTTCACACCCTCAGTATGATACCTGTACCGGTACTGCCTAGGAAAAGACAATCGTATCTTCCTGCGCAGCAGCCACTTTCTGAGCGTAGCTCTTCACCATTCTTTTTACTATACCCTTTCCCTTCGATTGCCAAATGTCTCGATTTTCTTTGGCATTTCTGTAGTACTCACCCCCAGCCTCGCCAAATGCGCCACAATCCCTCAGGCGCCTGGCCAGTGGAATGACAACCTTGTCAAAGAAGGCCAGCTCACACTTGTACCAATTCCCAGCTGGATCCATGTCTTCTCGACCATCATGAAAGGCTTTGTTCATTTCCTCAAATTGCCGTTCGTTCCATTTCAAGTATGTGCGGAAATTCTGCATTGTGTGAGCAGCGTCTGCTGCTTGGATCATGTGTTCAATCATTACAGTAGCTTGCAAGTCTTTCGACTTAATCGTCTCAAACAATTTGGTGGTAGTTTTGGATGTTTTGAAAGCTTTGGCCCATCTCCGATCTCTGTGTACCTTCATATCTCGATCCATAATGTCTGTTGCAACCACACAGTTGACCAGCAACTGACGGAATCGACGCTTCTCAGAGGCATCATAGTAAATAGCTTCTCGTAACGATGAAAAGTTTGGTGTCATTAACAGCCACCAAGAAATGTCCACCGAGTTTTGTTCCGCAACGCTTTTGTTTTTGTATAGACTCGCCAGCGGAGATTCTTCTTTGATTAGCTGATAGTTGGAGATTCCAGCGTGATCCACATCGTGTACCAATGATGAAAGCATCAAGGTAAACTCTGTCAGTGGATCGGAAGCAATTCCAAAGGAACGATTGTCCAACTCGGCGGCAAGCTCTGCTGTAGTCGAACGCTTTCCACCAAAGCCAATGTAAGTCTTGTCGGCAGCACTTGTGGTCGAAAGCTTCTGTAGCATCTTGTTCATAGATACGGAAACATGGGTAGCGTGTTCAAAGTTGTGGAATTCATTTGCATGATAGCTCGAAGCGATGGACCAGACGTAGAGCCGTAGTTCCTTTTCAACTTTTTCTGGTAGCACCACAAGATCACTGTTGACCATATTTGCTGCAAGATTGGAATCAAAGTTTGGCAACATGACAAGTTCCCTGGCCTCTTCAATCATGTTTTCCCCAACGTTGATCTCTGCTTCTGTCCTTTTGTTGATCCTTGGGGATAGCTTTTGCATTGTGATTCGCCTTGCTTGAATCTTTTTCAAATAGCCAAGTAGCATCATGACGTTACGATCAACAATTTTCTTCAATCGGCCGTCGAAATTTTGCTTTGGATCGGTGCTGTTACCGCGAGTTGTTTCATCCCAAAGATCTTCTTCTCCTAGTGTTCCTATTGTCGACCCTGTGGCCGTTGACATATCATCCAGGACGTCCATAGAATTTTCGGATTGGAAGTACTTCGTCTTGATCCAGAACGAATTCATGCTGCCAATTCCTTTGATGACCACAGGATGGCTGCGTGGCGAGAGCCAGTTGGAATTGCCTTCTAGATTCAATAATTCGGCAGTATCAACCGACACGTGAATCTTGTTTGGCTTTCCCTTCTTCAACATATGCCGTCCTGTTTCAACCGTGTCACCAAATACTAGATACCTCTGATCCTCTGTCTGGAGGTATCCACTATTCAAGCCAAATCTCATGGATAGCTCTGGAGCAGACATTTTCTTGAAGAGTTCCATCATTTTAGTTCGAGATTCGGCAGCAAAGTGAACAATTGCCGATGCATGTTCACTTCCTGCTTCCTTCTTTCCCGAAATCGCAACAAAGCAATGACCAACAGTCTCAAATTGACCAATGCCGTGTTGATCTGCAGTGGCACCAAATATGTTAACAATAGAATTGATGATTTCTTCCTTTTCTTCTTGTCCCTTTCCCTCACTCCATCTGCGGAACCCAGCAATTTCTGCAAACATCACTGTCGCATAGGACATTGAATCTTCTTCTTGCTCCATGTCTTCGAATTGCGATGGCATCTTCTTCGTGGTGGCCCTGAACTTGCTTGTTGAAATACCATGTCGACCTGATAATTTATAAAGGGCGGATTGCATGGCTGAATTTGCCTTCTCGACCAATGATGCCTCTCCCTTGTCTGCTTCGAAATCTCTTTGCAGTATAACAATCGATTGATTGTCTGTAGTATTTTTGTACTTCCTTTGGTATACAGCGAAGCCAACCAAAGCCAATATGATCACAGCGGACCAAAACACAAGCTCCAGTGGAGAAGCATGTTGTTCTTTTAGTTCAGTGGATGGGTAGACGTTGATGTCAAACGGGCAGTGCTCGAAGTCAAATGGTGCAGCTGAAAAATCGCCTGGTACATCGACGAAGAAGGAGATCCCTTTTGTAATCACCATATCATCTAATGATCGATCGTGTAGATCGCCACGACCAAGAAAGGTGGCAGATCCTCCGTCAACTTTGTAGCTGAACGTCTGGCCACACGCATTTTCCACCACACAAACTAATCCCTTTGCAGATTTCGGCAGAGCGTCTTCGAAAAAGTGAGTCCAAGCGATCTCTGATACCAAGAGACCAACAAGCTCACGGTCCTCTGAATTATTGTCGAAAACCGGGTAGTAAATGGCACTAATGGGATCGTACTCATATTTTGTTGGAGTTCCAGTCACCACTTCATGTTTGGATTCAATATTCAATACCATACTTAGCACTGCATCACGACTATCCACAGCGCTATCAATTGCCTGCCAAAATGTGGGATGCGAAAGTAGATTGTAGTTGATGCTTTTGGTCTCTGGTGGAGCTGGAGACGTCAACCAAATAGGCGTAAAGGGACCTGAACCTTCATCGACAATCGCTTCTCCATCTTTGGAAAGTGTGAAAATTTTGCTGGATATTCCTGATGAAAAGTTTGCTGGCGTAGACCCATTATTGCTTGATGAGATATGACTTCCTTCTTCTAGCAGGCCCCTATCATTTCCTTCACTCCTAGCTCCAGGAATATCTTGTTCTGCAGCCTCCATCGCTGGTGACTCCTCTTTACTTTTCTCCCATAGTTTGGCTTCTCGAATCCATTCATGATTTTGCATGACATATTGTTCCCATTCTTCCCGTTGGTTGCCCTTTACGACTGGAAGGAGTCCCAAGGTTTCGGCTTTTAGCTGTTTTCGTGCATTCCCAGCGATTTCTGCAAAGTCGGGTATTGTGACCATTGGCCAAATCATATTGCCGTGAGCAACTTGCGAGCTTATTTCGATACTTAGCGCATCCAAGATGAGAAAATCACCGAGGAACTTGGAACGAAAACTGTCCAACAATTGATCGGCATAACTTTTGAACTTTGAGTGAAATATGTGAGAACAATTTGCTTCTGGGAAAGTGGCATTGGGTCCTAGCACCGACCCATGGCTCCACTCACCTGAGATTGGAACGAAATACGATCGTTTTGCGTGATGAATGTTATGGTCAAACCCGAGAGGACAAGGTGCCCCAGTAGAAGGAAAAATGGAACCGATGTCAGCATTTGTTTTAGCTTCTTTCTAGGTCGTCTCGGCTGATTTGTCGCATCGTTGGTTCCGAATATATCTTCCATGGGAGGGCACTCCTCGTCGAGGAATTCAACTATTGATTGGCTCATGCTGGAATTATTGGATGCCGATTTGCTTTGCGTTTGTCTTCTTTTTGTTCCCTCACATCTGTAAGTCAAATACTGCAGCTAAAAATTCAACGTATGCGTATATTGAATTGTATTCGTGACTGTTTAAATCTTTTACAAAGATACTTCGATTCCTCCGACCGCTTTTCCACTTCGACTAGTTCGACCTCAAATGAAATTCTGGCATTTGACATTCTGCAGTTGAAGTGGCACGTGCCTTTTGATAAGTGGAAGGAACTTCCAAAAGTGTCGACACGAACCCATCACATCACACCATTTGATCGACGATGAAAATGTTGGTGGTGCTCCTGCCTCTGCTTTCTACCCTTGGAACTTCTCTTCCGGGCGAGAGTATTACAAGAAGAAGAGATTCGGTAGTTCAGCTACACTTTGTCAAACGACCAATTCTTCCTTTTAACATCACCTTTCTACAAAGCCGAGACTACTACGACAATGATGTAGACAATGTGGTTGAGGACTCTGTCGGGTCGTTTCTTCAAACAGAATTCGAGCAAGCTTATCGCTTCTTTTATGCTTTGGAACTAGATAAATTGCCATCGTCAGCTGAACTTGAGTGGCCGTTTGTGAGAGTCAATGTCTCCTTTGCTGGAAGTTTTGTCTTTGTTCTGTCGGGAGTAATACCGGAGGATTCTGAACTCCATTGTCTGCAGCAAGAAGTCTTGCTTGATTCGTATGTTTCAGAATACGAAAATCTTGTTGAATTCAACGAGACTGGAGCTGTAGAGCTGGACTATATCGACTTTGGTAACAACGTGGTGTCCTGCACTAATGTTGACGACGACGATACTCCTATCACGGACGCAACTGCCGACCAAGAAACTGATGACGACAAAGTGGATAAAAGCGCAGAGCCAGCAACCCAAAGATCAGACAGGCAACCAGAAGCGAAATCAATAAACCTGAAGGAATTTGTTTTATCTCGAGAATTCATGTTCGCAGCTTTGGCAACAGTCCTTCTACCGATGCTGATATGCCTCGGTTGTTTCTGGCGACAAACTACGAAGGTCGTGCGGAGGCGAGAGTCCAAAGCTGACAAAAACGAGAGAGACAGGTCTTCCACAGGAAAGACGTCAGTTATCATACCATCGTAGTTCTTAGGACCATCTCTGGCAAATTCCAGCTAGCACATTTAGAGCGTCATTCATCTTGCATCTCATCCATAGTGTTTAGTCATTACATTATTATATATAGGTTGTGTCTAATTGTGTTGGCAGGGTGTGTTGACCTATGTCAAGAGCTCTGGCTCAATTTGATTGCTGTTGCAGCGTCGTTTTCTTCAGCTGAAGCGCTTCGTTTTCGCCACGCACAGCATCCATTTCCTTTTGCAAGGAGTACAGCTTCTCCTTGTGGGACGATTGAAGCTTGACAATTTCACTGCGAAGTTGGGCCACAGTAGCGTCTAGCGATGCATTACGTTCTTCCAGTTTCTGCATTCGCATTTGCTCTACAGGTGCATCCGGGTCGTATTCTTCATTGCTAGCTGGTCCTTCATCAGATACTTTTCCAAACCAACCTTGAACCGATCTACGTAGATTGACTCCAGAACTACCTCGTTGCTGCTGTTGCTTGGCGGCTTGGTTGTCCATGATTGCTTGCAAGAATGTGCCTTGTGGTGCTGCGTCGCCAGAAGGATCTTGTTCGCCATTTTGTGATTGCAGCTTTTTCTCCGCCGCTTCGGCGCGAGACTTCCAGTCGTATGTTTTCTCAGTCCATTCGAGGACTTGCAAATGCGACTTCTTGGCTTTGGCTTCCAGTTCTTTATTATCTTGTCGGAGGGTAGTCGTTTGGGTCGTAAGCACATTTAGCTTTTCTTGCAAGTCTTCCTTTTCCCGATTCAAAGCTGCCAAGTCTTTCATACTGGCTTCCTTAGCAGCCTTAGTTTCATCCAGCTCGATCCGTGTCGCATTTAATTTTTCTCGTGCTGTCACCAAATCTTGGACGTCGTCCGTTCGTTTGTAGTTGTCGATTTCCTTTTGCAATCCACTAATGATATCATCCTTTTGCTCAAGTTTTCGAGATACTTCTAATCGTTCTGCCTTGAGCTTGCCCTGCAGCGAGATATTGGTTTCTTCCATCTCATTGACCTGTAATCGATTGATAGTGCGACCCTCTTCTAGATCCTTCTCCAGCTCATCAACCGCTGTCTTGTATTCCTCTATTTGCTTCTCTTTTTTCTCGAGTTGCGCCTTGCATTTGTCCAGCTCAGCTTGGAGAGCTCGACTTGTAGCGGCGACCGCTCCTCCAACTGGTGCCCCTTCGCCTCTTGCCGAAACCTCCAGTTGCTGCTTTTCCAATTCCTCAATTTCTTCTAGTAATTTGTTGATCTCTTCTTCTGATCGATCTACTTTGGATTCCAATTCCTCCTGAAGGTCCAATTGTCGTTCGACGGCCTTCTCCAACTTGCTAATACGGTTTTCTTGTTCGGAAATGGTGGCTTCCTTAATTCCGATGGTCGTCTGAGCATCCTCGTGGGTTTTTGTGAGCGCTTTAATTTGTCCCTTTAGTTCTGCCAGTTCCGTCGATACTTTGAGGAAGCTATTCTTGTCATTGATGTGTTCTTCGGTCGTTGTTACAACCTTGTGAAGAGCCTCCGAAAGCTGATTTTGGAGTTTTAGGATTAGCTCCTTTTGCGCCTCTCTTTCCGCTGTCTGCTCATCTGTATTTCTCTTATTGTCCGAGGCGCCCGAGGCCCTGCTCTTTCGTTTCTTCTTTTTGTCGGTGGCTGACTTCGTGGAGCCATCGACAGATCTATTGGCACGAGTAGAAGTAGATGATCTTTTGGAGGAGCGCTTCTTTTTCTTGTCCTTCTCTTTTTTCTTTTTCTTCTTTTCCTTCTTCTTCTTTTTGGTTTCTGCGGCGGCGGCAGCAGCTCCTTCTTCTGTTGCGGCTCCTGATTTTTCTTCAGAGCCGATGGAAGCCATTGCATTTGCTTCCGTAGGCTCCTCTGTATCACTCAAGCAACCTACGGCATCTGTGTCACTGTCACTATACTCGTCTTCACTTCCACTGGTATAATAATCCGAGTCTTCCACATCCGACGAAATTGCCTCTACTATCTCTGCATCATATTCTGCTCTAATCATGTCATCCTTGGCTGGTGACAATCGACCTGAAGACGCACTAGCACCACTTCGTCGGGTTCCGTTACTCGCGCCCGAACTAGCCCGTCGTAGTAGCGTCGTGGGCATATCAGCTGCAGCTCCACCACTATGTCTACTATCCTTCTTCCACGTATGATGTGGCTGGACACCCAACTCTGCCAAATCTTCAAAGGTATCATCAGAAACACTGTCATGCAGTGGAGAATTGGCTGCTTCTCCTGTTGCTGGACCGCTGGTAGTCTCTTTTCGCTCCATATTTTCAGCGTCTATCTCGGCACTGTCACCACTATGGTCATCTGAAGCTTTCTCCATCATCCTTTAGAAGTGTAATGTGGCAACAATCGAAATGACGAAAAGGGATTCAATGAGATAGTTCTATCAATATCTGTTGTGTAGAGCTGCAACTTCTATGTTGCTGATTCAGTGTATTTGAATGCGAATGTGTCAATTGAAAGGGACAATACCTTTACAAAGATCCACGATCGATTCCCAGAACGATGTTCCTGTTTTCTCCACAAATGTTTTCTGCTTCTTTGATCTTGCTTGCCTTTTTTGTTCACGATGACTGTCGGTCTTCCCCCTTTCGTACACGCCCCCGACAAAAACCTTCGAGCACGTCTCGCTTTCATGCTTTCACTGGTGGTCAGCTGTCACCCACAAGGAAATGAGATGACTGACTGATGACTCGAATCAGTCACGAGTTCAGCACAAGTCCCAAGTAAATGATAACGAGAGATCCCGAGTGCTTTTGGCTTCAAGCTACAACCAGTGCCTATAAACAACTCAATCTCACACTCTGCACTGGATAACAAGACGTGCCATTCCGGAATGCGAGCAGAAAACTAATCGCTGTTCTTCATTGTCGTTGCAATCATGAATCTTCTTTGTTCGAATGGAAGAACGACCATGAGGAGGACGTGCTTGGTGTTTTTGGTGTGGCCATTGGTGCTGCTGTATTCCTTCGCATTGTGCAGTGCTGTGGCTTCTACTAAAACTCCCACAATTGCGACTACTATTTCAACCCCTGATCTCGACGCAAAGAGTGGGACCCAATTGCAGGTTTCCGTTCCAATGTTGATGAGGGTGCCATCATGTCAAAAAGCATATGGTGAATTGGAACTGAGAAACACGGTGAGTTTGAACGAGATACCAAAGAGTTGTTTTGCACAATGAGCTTTTGGAAAGATTGAGAACAAAAAACAAGAAAACTTGCGTTTAGTTGCCCTTGCCTCCCTTGCTTTCTTTCCAAACGCACCTGTGGAATCGATACAGCTACTTTGAATCCTCTTGTTTATTGACATCACTTCTCACACTTGATCCATGTTCACAAATTGCAATTCACAGCATCCTACGGAAACTATTTTTATCCATTCCATTCAAAAAACGCTGGAGCAAACTTCTATTATTCGCGAATCTTGGGGAGAGGATCCAGGAAGAATCTGGGACGACGAATCGATTCCGCAGCAACTGCATCTATCGCGATTGCCCTCGGGAAGTCTGTCGTTGGAACCAGGGCAAAGGGCAAAAGTACCCTTTACCTTCTTCCCACACTATCCACAAGTAGAGCTGACAGGAAATAGAGATGACGATACGGCTGATGATACGGAAGCAAACGATTCCAAAACAGGTGAAACACCTTCGACTGCGCAAACGTTTCCAGCAGCATCTTCCTCGATTTTTGAATTGGACTGGAAGGATATGATTGGGCCTGAACTCTTAAATCAGATAAAGGGCAAGGCGTATGATAACTTGGTTGCTTCGGTAAACTCTTTCAAGAAGGATACATTCCAACCAAGAGGCAATTTGGACTGGAACGGTTCACCTGGTGGTGATGAATATCAGGTTCGAACGACTTTATTATTAAAAACCTCACGAGGTGTTCAAAAAGTACCTCTGGCTGCATCGAGTGTCCGGACCAATCCGCAAGGAATTCCAGATACCATTTACTTTCGTCACGATACGGCAGCAGCGACTGCCGCTTCCGCTCGGCGAGAATACCATCAAGCCTGTGATATCTCATCGATACCACGATCCGCTACACCAGCTGCTCATTTGCTGTTTGCAATCAACTTTGGCCTTACCCAAGGAAACATGGGTGATGCGAATGACGATACACCACAGCCACCGCAGAAAGACTGCTATGACCTCTATCTTTCGAATCCAGACCCACAACAAGCTAAACGGATCACCGAAATCATGGTATCCCGACCCGATCTCATGAGTGTCGAATTCGATCCTAGGAGGAGGTTTTTTGATTTGCTGGACGCCAGCGCAGAGCCCGTACAGCATGGAATTCCTCCTTCGCCCACAATTCGACACTGGAGATATGCAAACCAAGCCAAAGTTGGGAACGGATATGGTGGCGGACCAATGATCTTACCACCTGATTCCACTGAAAATTACGTGGCCACGATATGTACGGTAGTGCATGACGTAGGGACTAATTTCGCCAATTCGAATGATCCAGTTCCTTTTCTCCGATCATCAAGGGAAGACGATTATCTATCCGAAGCTCCAGACTTTGGAAATTTCGCGGCCTGTGATCACCCAGACAAACACCGAAGTCTTGGCTTTGTCAAGCTTGAAACTGACGAAAGACCAATCTACATTGGACTCAAGCAAATGAAGGACGACGTCTCTTTGCTGGCGCTTTCAACAGCAGCGGGTAACCCAATACAAGGGCCCGCACCTATGACAGAATCCTGTTTACTGAAGGTGGAACCGGAAGAGCTCAATTTTCATTTGACGACCGAAAAAAATACTGCAATTGCACGTCTCCACGTTCGCAACAAAGCACCCTTTGCCATTAAGGTCGTTCGAGTAGCTACGGGTATCCGTTTGGACCGCAAATGGAAGTCTCTGTTGGGAAATAATGTCACTGAAACTATGGGGCTGAACATCACAGCTAGGCTGAAATATTTTGTTGACGCGGAGGTGGACCAAGCGGAGGAGATTTTTTGGGACTCACTGGCCGAAGTTCGAAAAGGGGAGACCTACAATAATATGTTGGAGATTATTTGCAACCTGACAAGCGGTACAATAGGAATGCCAATGGACACCTTGCACACTACGGGATCAGTTGTCATTCGAGGAACGACGAAACTTTTCATTAGTCCGTACACAAACCCGTATCGTCAGTATCTAGAGTTACTGAAGAAAGATATGTTTGAAGACGAGCATTTTCTGGTAGAAATACCATTCAACGTAACAGTCGAAAATGGAAGGTTGCATGCAATGATTGAAAGGTCAACACATCCCTATCCGCAAATCTTTAGTCTGCAGCCATGGGACAAGTCGGGAAAGATGATATCTTCCCTTTTCTTTCCATCCACGCGATTCCAGGCTATCGAGGACTCTGAGGCACCTTTGCCACCGCAGAAGTACAGAGGTGCTAAAGAAATCAGCCACGATTTGCTTCTCGTGGGTTCGAAAGCAGTGCCTCCGGGAATCAAAAGAGTGGAGGTCCTGGAGGAAGATAAACTTCCAATTTCGAGCAAGTCTTCTTTGTGCAATCGATTCAATGTATCGATTACTGACCCATTCGAAACAGTTGCATCAAAAGATGCCAATCTCAAGCAAGTCGGCTTTCTCTCCCTTCAGTACAAATTCGCAAAGCAGAAAGGTGGAGGGAAAGAGAGGACCAGAAGAAAAGATGAGAATGAAAGTCGTGTGACAACATGTTACCTCAACATCATCACAAGCCCTGTGAATGCTGGAAACCACCAAATTCCCCTCATTATTTTCCATGGACAATTGGAAGTATCGGGTCAATATCCAAGGAAAAAAGAAGACGTGGGCACCGAATTGAAAGAGGTTACAAGTGCGATCCATAAGGCTAATATTATGTCAGCCGAAGAATTATTCTCTCGGCTGCGCAATTCAGTGGTCGGAAAAGCCTATTTGGAGGCTGTTGAAACCATGGGCTTCGAAAAAGGTGCAAAAGGACTTCGAAAATTTCTCCTACAAGCATATCTAAAGTCATCAAAACTCGAGGATTTGACATTGAAAGCAATAGTGATGAAGATTGGAGCTTTGGGGAGGAACGACGTGTCTAGGACACCGTTCTTCCTGACAAACCGCAATCCTGTTCCTATTTCAGTAACCATCGACAGTGGTGACCTGGAAGGTATGAGTTTGGTATTGAGCAAAGACTCAGCGTCGGAACAGCACGGAGCGAACGATGGAAATAACATACTCGGGCCGCTGCTATTATCTGAAGCTCAAAGTGAAAATGTTGGGGATGGCAGATTTGAAGGGCACCCTGTGGAAGGGCTCCGTCAATTCCTTTTGTCAAACGAAAAAGCGAGATCATTTGCTGCTCGGTTCGCCAATCGCGACGCAGTATCTTTCAATGAAGCTGCTGGAGAAAAAGAATCTCTTCTCCGTGCGTTGTACAGGTGCTATTCATCGACAGAGCTGCATGGATCGCAAAACAAGAATGTACGACATGGGAGAACGAACTGCACAGTGCTAGACTTCTCGTCCTTGGATGGGCCGTTAATGGTATCAGCAGACAAAACATTAGTCAGACATTTGCAAACATGCAGCAAGAATGGTGTCAATGAACCACAAGGCAAACCGATCATATCAATTCCACCGGGGGGCACGGCAAGATTCGAAGTTGTTGTGACAGCGCCGTCAGCAGAATTTCTCAATACAGATATCACCAAAATCATGGCTTCCGGTCTATCCTTGTCAACAAGTCTCGGCCAAGTCGTACCAATTTTGATCGCATTTGAAGCCCTTCAAGGTCAATTGTACGTGTCAGAAGAAGGTCAGGTGGAGGATGATCCTGTTGATGCAATTGTGAAATCGGAAATCGAAGACGAAAAGTTGACCGTCATTGAGGTTCCTCTTGGACTTTACTGGGCTTCACATGGCAAGAATGTCGGAGAACATTCGATGCCCAAAATACCGCCTGCCTACATTGAATCTTTCCTCCATGCCAAATCCCAAGGAAATATGTCCCTCCTCGAACACGAGGGAACTTCACTGCTGCTGAAATCCACATTCTCTCGGGAAGT
The DNA here is from genome assembly GCA_933822405.4 of Cylindrotheca closterium. Taxonomy (NCBI): domain Eukaryota; phylum Bacillariophyta; class Bacillariophyceae; order Bacillariales; family Bacillariaceae; genus Cylindrotheca; species Cylindrotheca closterium. Next base: position 491,283 of record CAKOGP040001112.1, on the reverse strand, counting down.
CCGTCTCTTGGAAGTGGAGAGTTGCAACCCGTTGTTTCAATTTGTTCAGTCGGGAAATAGCACGACACACGCTGACGAAAGCATCCAGATTGGTCAGTTATATAGTGCGGTATCTTGCTCTTCGGCCGATGATGATGGCAACATATTCCCATCGTATTTCCAATGTGCATTAAATTGGTTAGGAAGCAGGGACAGTCTGCAACCCTCTGGGTGCGGACAGGTTTCTTCTCAGTCCAAAAGCAGAGGATACGAGGCTTTTGTTGACCCCTCGGGTCGGGGGGCTAATCGCGTAAGCTTGGCCTTTGAACGTGTTTTGACACTTTTGAAAGACACATACGTCGAAGATCACACAAGGAATGCAACGTTGCAAGAAGGGGAACTTCCATCTGCAAGCGGCTCAATGGGTTTCAAATCTGGAAGAGCTCGTTCAGATGGAATAGTGACACCATCTCTAGTCAGTGTATTTGCCGAAGCTTGGGATGCATGGAGGGTGGCGGCAGGTTCTGGCCTTGACGTTTTGAGCTCCAGCCTCAGAGCCACAATTGAATACGAAGCTATTTTAGGGGGAAGTGGTGTTCGCAAAGCAGCGACACAGAACCAAAGCCTTTCGTTGTATATGCACAACCTGGCAGTTCAAAGTGTATTGAATGCCCCAACGCTCTTTCGCGGCAGTCGATCGTCCAATCATGGAGAGCACACTCCTTCAGTTATGAAGCTTCCGCCAGTTCTGGTAGGTGAGATCATCGCTACTATGATTCCCCTTGAGAATCCGACTGCAGTTCCGGTGAAAGTTCGGCTAGCAGCCCCTCCAAGACTTGGCGACCCGTTCAACAAGCTCGACCAGTCAGACAAAGACAAGATTCGCACTCGCTTCCTTCAGTCACTTGTCCCTCCATACGTTCAGAATGGGAGGCTGGACCCCAATGACAACACAAGTCCTCATCACCTTTGGTGGGACGGAGGTGGGGCCTTTTTCATGGACGACGGTTACGGAAATTTGATCAGATCGAATCATAATATAACGCTAAGGGCCGGAAAAGGGGCGCTGGTTAGTTTGGTGAATCCATCCCTTCATGCGAACAGTGCTTTCGTTGTCGGTTGTGGTGCGCGATGTGGAATCAGGGAACACAATTCGAAGATGTCAAGAGAGAATGCTGGACCGCACGTTAGCAGCCCCATTGGCGCTGCTGCTGCTTCAGGAATATCGCTGCTGGGGAAACAACACCTTTCTCATTCACAGGCTCGAACGATAGATGAGCCAAATGTTCAGTCCGGTGGCGTTCCAGGCAACGCAGGGCCAACTGCTTTTGCCATTCCATTTCCTGCTTTGGACGAAATTGTAATTCCACCTTTCGGAAAAGCAGAAGTTGGACCAATACTATTTCGGCCACCTGGAAAATTCGGGGCTCTTGGGTGTGAAACTGTGGAACAGAGTGGCGCATCTCATTGGGGCAGTGCAACAGAAGAACATTGCAAAAAGAAAAGCTTTGAAACCATGATTCTGCTAGAAAATTCGCTTACTGGTCTTGAGAGAGTGGTACTTGAAGGACAAAGCTTGCAAGATAGGCTCGATTTTTTGGACCCTTTACCCAGCTTTGACGAGGATGCGTTTGGAAATATTGAAAATCGAAACGGTCGTTCTACACTAGTTTTCTCAGGAAGCAGCAAACCTGCGGACCCTAACGAATCGGACAGTCCGCAGAGTCCAACATCAGACATCAAGGAAGTTGTGCTTCAAAACACGGGCGATTTGGAGCAGTCTATTCGTCGAATTTATTTAGCAGACACCAAGGACAATCATGAATCAGACCCATGTACATTTGGGAGCTTCCGTTTACTGAATTGCTGGGATTCCCCCCAGCAGGGCTTTGTCGTCAATGATTGGGATGTCGATAATCTACATGCAGGTTTTAAACTTTCTCCTGGGGAAAGCAAGAATTTTTTCATTGAACATATCGCAGACTGCAAAAGAGAAGAAGAATCCATCCTCTTAAATGTTGAGTACACTCATGCTCCAGCCAGGACTGATTCAAACGATGGCCCCTTCAGAAGAAACCGCAGAATGCGGAAACGCGAAAGCGAATTACGGACAGCCAGTCTTGGTGTAGGCTACTTTATGCCTGAGCATGCAATGCTAAGTTGTGTTCCAGCAAGAGTAGATGGTATTCGGGTTGTTCGTCATCAGCAGCTTGCATTCCCAGAGAAGGATAAGACCGAATTTCAGCTTCGTACGGATTCATCTCATAAGAGGACACATGGAGACAGCCACTATATGACCCGAATATGCGATTGCATCGTTTTGCTCATAGCTTCTGCATTGCTTGCCTACTCATGGATCACGATGCCGTATGAACTCGAGAAAGTCTTGGTGATGTTTCTCCCTTCTCGAATTGCGAACAAGCGCTTGACACCAAAACCAAATACTGTTGATCAGCGATGGCTACCTGCCTACCGGTCCCTGTCAAGAAGTGATTCGATGCCGTCAGAGCTTGTATCTATAGGGTATGAACAAATGAGCCAAGGTATCACTGAGCAATATAAGTATAGTAAAATGGATCCACCAGAAAAAATGGGCTTTGTCCGGGGCAGACTTGGGACTGCTACAAAAAATGGCCAATCTCAGATGCTCAGTGATACATTATTTCCCAAGCGGGAGATTGAGTTTTCCAAGACTGGCGCCCCTCTCTTACCGCTCGGCTTGAATTGGGGCACTGCAACTTCAAGAGGTATAATTACGCCTGATGAGATTGATACGCCCATGAATAGAACCCATATGCTGTTAATGGAAAGACAAACGGAGCAAGAAGAGTACAGCAGCTCGGATTATGATGACGGAGCAATTGATAGCTTTGACAGTTTCGATGGCTACGACGACGATTACGAAGAAAATAGTGAAGATTCTCCCGAGGACAGCACAGCCGAGGATGAGCCAACTGATGACGACGAGGTAGCTGATTATGATGAGGTAGCAGAATTTTCAGTCCAAGAAACTGAAAATTGGGAGGACGATCAAGCGCAGCAAACGCCTGGAGAGATTAACTTCGGTAGTGACAGCGAGGAAGGAGTCGTTGCCAACGATGTCGCAGTTGGTGGAGCAGTAGATGATCTCCAAGACTTTCAACCTGTGTCGGAGTCTGTCAAGTTGAAAGATCTCATGACTGAATCAGAGGCTGCAAATTCAAAAGATCTCAAGCCTGAAGTGGAAGCTGTCAACTCGAAAGATCTCAAGACTGAAAGTGCCATCTCCTCTCCTACCCAGAAAAAGATTCACTCCGAGAATAAAACTACCAACAAGCCGAAACAGCAGCAGCAACAACAACAGCCAAAACAGCAGCAGCAACGACAAGGAAAACAAGGAAACAAGAAATCCGAGCAAAAGGCTTCCAAGACAACCACCAAGACCACTTCCCATGATGCAAAAAGCAAAGCAGACGGGAAATTGGAGGCGGAGAACAAAAGTCGGGGCAAAAAGAATGCTCGGAAAGGTGAAGCGAAAGAATCTACCAAGTTCATTTCAACTCCTAGTACTGGTACGGCAAAACAAGAAGGCAAGATCGCTGAAAAAAAGGATGGAAACAAGAAGGCGCAGAGTGCCTCTCCACAGACTTCAACAAAAGCTTATGCCAAAGATCGCGGCAAATCTCAGAATCAGTCGAAAAAGGCAGCCCGAGGATCGTTTGAACGGGCAAGCGATGGCCAAAGTGCTAGCAAGGAGTCGCAGAAAGACAAGCTTCCCAAGTCTGAAAAAGGAAGAAAGGAGCGATCGAGTGACGCCGAACCCAAAGACAAGTCTAGCAAGTCTGAGAAAGGAAGGAAAGAGCGATCGACGGATACCGAACCCAAAGACAAGATTACGAAGTCGGAAAAAGGAAGAAAGGAGCGAACAACTGATACTGAACCCAAAGCAGAGAAGATATCCAAGCGTAAGAAGAAAAAGTCCAAAAAGGAACGACAGGAGGCCGCAACAGCAGCAGCAGCAACATCAGACAACAAGGGATCACCACTAAAGTCGCGAGAGAAGAAAGCAAAAGCCGTTGCTGCAGTTTCAGACGAGAATGCCAAGGAACAAATCGCAGTACCGTTGCTCCGCCCTCCACCTGGACTTGCTCCACCACCCGGTTTCCAGGCAGACAGCAGTGCTCCCAATCAAGATCCATCTGCACTGCCTTCTACTTTGGGACCCATGCTGGACTCTGTGTTGCCATCTGAACGTTCTGGAACGGCTCTTTCTCCGGCGCTGGCATTTCTGCAAGGCGATGGCCAAAGCGATAGCCAAAGCGATATATTGTACAATCGTCGTCGCGATTTAGGAACCTCTATCCCAATTCTAGCGGAAGCAACTGCAAACCAACCACTTTTTATATCTACTGGTGCTGGGATTGGTGTTGATGGAAGCCAACAGCACCGACGCACCAGCTTGGAAACTGGCTTTATCCCAGCACCAGCACCACCACCACCTGCACCCATTGATACGTCAGGAGACAATGGGTTTGATGTCATGGATTTCTTGGGTAGCATTCTGAACGAATCGGTTTCCGAACAAGAACGACCCTTGGAGTCGTCCTTTCGACAAGATCCTTCCTTGTTGGCCAGGAATTCCGCCATCTATAGCAATCCTTGGGCTTCTGAAGGCCAGTCCCGAGCCTCTGCTTATGGAATTGCCTTTGAAGCGGAGAGTGAGGCCAGCCGTCAGTCTTCGATTCTCGATGCAGCTGTGTTGGACCATCGACGCAGCAGTTCTGCCAGCCAATCCATGTTGACTCCCGATTCTTCCAGCGGTCTGCACAACATGACAGACGCTGTGGTATCACCCGAGGCACTGAATTTGGGGGTTGATCCAGTGACTGGTCGAGCTAACACTAATATGGGCAGTTCATCTATGATTTTGCCTGTTTCCGTTTTCCCAGCAACAGCTGCCGAGCATCGACGAAACAGTAGTCAGGAGGAAGAAGAGTTGGTGGATTCTTGGATGCTGGCAGAATAGAGCAGCAACGGATTGAGTAAACTAATTCCTTTATACCTTCCCAAAGTTATTTTAGTGATCAGCGTGTCTATGTCAGACATTGCGATTGCAGGTGACGTCACTAGCAATTAAAACCCTTTCTAAGGTCTGTCCAATATCCGGTTTGGCGGAGATCTGTTACATATGGCTTATGGCGTGCGAAAAACATAGTCTGAAATATTATTGAGCGACCAAGATCGCGACTCAAAAAGCGGGACTGCCACGAGGACGTCTTGCACTACGGTCATTCATCCCAGCGAAACTGTTACCGGTTTTGGGATCCATTTCCTTTTCTGATTTTGTGGGTCGGAAGACAACCTGTCGTGCTTGCCAACCATCACTGAAGTACAATTAGGCCAGCACTGAGAGAATAGAGGAATAAACGACTGACCTTCAACTGGGATCTGGTTGCCAAAAGTCACCATGAGCACCCGTTCCATGCCTCGTTCACTAATGCGACGTTCGGTTTTGGGAGATCAAGGCACTTACGAACTTGATGAGGCCGACAACAAGTCAACAAAGTCGTCCAAATCGGCAAGGAAAGGGCGACGGAAGTCGAGAAGTGGATCGCTAGGTCCAAATAGTCCAACCCTAAGTCAACGAGAACCTCGAAAAGCCACCGTACCACCGAGACGGCGAGCCTCTCTGGGTACATTCGATGCATCCGGATTCGCCGAAGCACGACCACGACGAAGCACTGTTGATGGTCAAAATAAGATTCGAAGAGTTCGGAAAAAGTCCAAAGAACCTGTTATGCCTGCTGACTGTGGCAGTGACGAAGGGTCCAAAAAGTCACGCAAGTCTAAACGATCCCTGGGCAGTCGCAAATCAACTGCCAACAGAAGTCGCAGAGCCGTGCTGAGTCAACTGCACGAAGACGATGACAACAAAAGTCAACGGTCAGTCTCACGGAGGGATCGGATTGCCGAATCCATGTCGAATGCCTTGGTAGTGGCAAATGCCGACATTCAAATGCAACAAAGGGTCGAGGCACTGCAGTCCAAGATTGTCGAACTGAAACAGGAGCAACTGGATGCTCAAACCGAAGCCATGAAATTGAACAAGGAAAAGCGAGATCTCAAATTGGAACTGCAACGTTCCCAGACTGTAGTCCGAGAACTAAGAGCGGATTTATCCGAAAAAGATTTGACCGTAAAGGAACGAGGCGAAAAGCTGGAGGCGTTGGAAAAGGCAGTAGAAAGTCAGTTGGACAAGGCTGAAGATTTGGAGGAAGAACTCAAACGTGCCAATGGCGAAATCTTTGGGTTGGAGGACAAATTGCAGCAAATGGAATTGCAACTGACTGCCTTTGAGGCCAGTCCAAGTTCTGGACGAGGAATCGGCGCTGCACCATCACAGGAACAGGAAACTGATTTTGAATCGAAACGACGAGAACGACAGGAACGGCGGTTGGAGCAAAAGGAAAAGGACCTGGAGGAACGAGAACGAAAGCTGCAACGATTGCAAGCTGCGGTAAAATCACAAAATTCAATTGGAGGAGGAGGAGGAAGAGGATCCAGTAGTGGAGACAACAAACAACTGGAACAAGATAACCGAATGCTACTGAAAGCATTGAATAGAGAAAAGAAAAATTCGGCGACCAAAATCGAAGTCAAAGATGCTGAGATACAGCGACTGAATGACAAAATAACACGCTTCTTGGAGGAACAGGGAGGCGATTACAATGCGGAAACAGTGAAAGAAAATCAATTGCTAGCAGAGCAACTAGATGAAGAGAAGCAAAGTCATGCGGACACTGTTCAAATAAAGGACGAAAAGATTAACCAGCTGCAGGTGGAACTCAGAAAACTCCAACTCGATGGCACCCGAAGCAATCCCAGAGAAGCCGAGACTTACAAAAATGAAGCATTGGAGCTGCGGCGGCAATTGGAAATCGCAGAACAACGCAATCAGCTGCTGGAAGACGAAATTGACAATTGGAAGAAAAAGAATATTGGTTTGGAAGATGAACTTACCGAGCTCAAAGCGAGAATAAACAAATACGCTGGCCAGGCTGCTAACGAGGCCCTAAACAACTCAAAGTTGTCCATCGCGTCGGATCAAAATTCACAGGATGGGATCACTAGTGATGGAGAAAACTCTTCCAAGAGAGGCATTGGACATTTGTGGGGTCGGGTGGCAACAGTGGTGAAAAAACGAGAGTATCTTTCCTCATCGAACCACGATTCAAAGTCCGATGACATTGTTGG
>CAKOGP040001112.1:465886-483812 GCA_933822405.4 Cylindrotheca closterium | reverse complement strand
CAAGAGCGGAAGCAAAGATACAAAAGACGACTGCCCAGTGGGGATGCATGCTAGTTACGAGCTGGATTGTTCATTGTTAAGACTGATTGATCGATCGATCGATACTTTGTCTAGTGCACATACACAGTCACCACTGCATCAACTCAAGTTTTGACGAGAACAAGATATCTGCTAAGTTGCACCGTCAATAAACACTAGTCTTCAACGATGAACCGGCTGAAAAAGTTTGGCAAAGTCCTCAAAAAGAAGGCTGAGGAATCCAAACACAAGGAGGACGCTGAAGTTGAACCTGAAGACATTGATGACACTGGAGGAGTGGTCACTGGAACCTTGGCCAGACCTTCCTTTACAGATTCCGGGGATGAGATCGATGGCAACTCGATGGGATCTGGAGAAGTTATAAAGCGAAGAAAAAAGAAGAAAAAGAAAAAGGCTGACGGCGACGACGATGATGAAGATGATGATGCCATGTCGACTCAGACTGGCAAGAGTAAGCGACGCAAAAAGAAGAAGAAGAAGATTATGGTGGATGGAGAAGAAGTTAGTGTAGTCTCCAGGAAGAAAAAGAAGAAGAAAAAGATCATCGTGGATGGTGAAGAGGTCAGCGTGGTCTCCAGGAAAAAGAAAAAGAAGCGTCGCCCCAAAGGAGTGGACGACGATGAGATTTCAGAAATATCGCACACGGAAAGGACCGAAAGGACAGCTCGGAGTGCCTTGAATGAAGATTCGACGCGGCAGGATGGAGAAGAAGCAGAAGACGAGGGAGTAAAGTCGTATTTCGAGTCGGACCAGGCGGACGATTCTGAAGCCAAGCCACCTGCTGTCAAAACCGAAGATAGCAAATCGATACCTGCAGCTGTGGACGATGCCGCTTCATCCGATGATGATGTATCCATATCATCGCTAAAGGACGAGACCAAAGAGGAGACAAAGAATAAAGCACCCGCTCCTCAAGCAGACAGCGAGGACGATGCGGAAGCCATGGCGGCTATTGCTAGCAGATATGCCTCATCAGACGATGATTCTTCCATCGAGCAAAGTGCGAACTTTGCTGCTCCCAAAGAGAAGGAAGACGGGATTCCAAAGGAGGAAGCTCCAGCCCCTCAGATGGATAGCGAGGACGATGCAGAAGAAATGGCGGCCATCGCCCACAGATATGCCGCAACTTCAGACGATGATTCTTCGATCGAGCAAAGTGCGCGCTTTCCTTCTGCCAAAGAGAACGGTGATCAGTCTTCCGATGATGTATCCTTGGGCCCATCTGTTGACGATAATCTAGAGAAAACCCCTGGAGACGACGCAGCGATTGAAGAGGACCAGAAGGGTAACGACTCGGATTCCAGTTCGGATGTGTATATGGACGAAAAAAAAGAAACAACACGAGACCTGGATACCACTGCTGTCAGCGAAGATGAGGAAGGACAAAACAAGGATGACGCTTCCGCCACGAGCTCCGATATGTACATGGACGATGAAGAAAAGGAAACACCAAAGGAAGCAGAACCAACTCTAAAGCCAGGTGCTGCAGAAGTAGACAAGGGTGCTGACTCCGACTCGAGCTCCGACATGTACATGGACGATGAAGAAAAGGAAGCCAAGAAGGAGATTGAATCAACTCCAGTTCCTGTCCCGATTACGAAGGAAGATGAGGACGCTGGCAGGGATGATGGATCCGATGCCAGTTCTGATGTATACATGGAGGACGAGGAAAAGGAAGCGAAAAGGGAGGTTGAATCTTCCCACGATCCTGCCCCGATGGCGAGCTCCGCTGCCAATACGAAACTACTAGCTACTATTGCGAGACTAGAACAAGAAAATGAGAAGCTCGAACAAGAACAGGAACGAGTCGTAGTTGAAAGCCAAGGCATCAATGAAGAGCTGGAAGAGCTTCGACAAAAGACAGAACAGCTCGAACAAGATAAGGAAGAAGTTAGCAAGCAGTACTCGCAACTGAAGAAGGACATTGCCAATTTGAACGAACAAAAGAACGATCTCAGTCAGGCCAATGAGAAGCTTGTGGAAGAAAAGGAACAGCTTTTGGCACAAGGAAAAACTGGTGCGGACGAAGGTGCCGAGAAAACAGGAGAACAGCAGAAACTTGAAACGAGCATCGACAATTTGACCAAGGACAAGAATAAGCTGAGTGAGACAAATGAACAACTGATGGAAGAAGTAGAGAGATTAACGGAAGAGAATGACGAGCTTGCCGGAACGAAGGAAGTATTGGAGAATACAGCTTTCAAGAAGGAACAAGAAATCGAGAAACTCGAAGTGGAAAATGAAAAGCTGAAGGAAGTAGAGCGGGATATTGCAGAGAAAAATCAGCTGGTGGAAAGAAAAAATAAAGAATTGGAAAGCTTGCGATTACAGCTTGCCGAAGCGCTGGAATCAAGTCAGCAACGCAGTCCCGAGGACGATGGCAGAAGTGACAAAAAGGATGAAGAGTTGGAACAGCTTCGAGCAGAGAACATCAAACTCCAAGAGTCTGCTGACAATTTTAAGTCAGAGAAAGAAAAGCTTGATGCAACAATGGTCGAGTGGAACCAACAGTTGGAAGATGCAGAGACAGAGTTGGAGACTCTAAGATCCAAAGAAGTAGAGGCATTAGAAATTCAACAGCAGCGGGACAATCTTGAGGAGGAGATTGATCAACTTATGGACGATTATGATAAACTCAAATCATCTCTGAATGCGCAAAAGAAGGAGAACGAAGATTTGAAGGCATCAATACAGAATTCTGGTGAAGATCCAGATGCTAGTGCGAGAATTGAAGAGCTGGAAGGGGAGCTGAAGGAAATGTCAGAAGAAATGGAACAACTACGTGAAGAAAATGGTTCTCTCAAGGGAAGCTATCGCGCAAAATCAGAAAGTGCCCAGAATATGGAACAGGATCTTTCTGTCTTGCGAGAACAGATCGCACAATTGACTCAGGAAAACGGCATCTTGAGGGAGGAATTATCCAACACGACTCCAGATAAGGAAACTACACAGCAAGTTGGTGAGCAGACTGGAGAGTTAGCAACTATGCAGAAACAGCTGGATGATGCTTTGGCAATGAACGCGAATCTTGAAAAGCAACTTCGTGCAAAGACAAATAGCACTAATGTAAGTGCCGATGGTGATCTGGAAACAGAATACAATCTCCTTCTGGAAGAAAAAGCGAAACTGGAGGATGCAATGGACGAACAGGATGATCGTATGGATAAACTCGAAGAAGTGATCATAACGCAACTGGACAAGCTGGAAGAGTTGGAGAATACTCTGGTTGCAACCGAAGATGAAATGTTTAAGGTGAGCTATTGTCGTATGTGAATCTCGAATCACACGTTATTAAGTGCTAACATAATGATACAAATAGATGGAGGAAGAGCTAAGGGAACTTAAACAGGGAGAACCACAGCACGAGCAATACATGGAAAAGAAGAAGAAGGGACGCACGGCACGCCAAGAGTCTTTGCGAATGGATCGCCAGTCATCGCAAAGGCTTCTCAGCGGGTCATCTCATGGCGCTTCGAAAAAGAATTCACGTGGCATGGGTATGATGATGGCAGTACCTTCTGAGGCTGACGAGGATAACTCTGAAGAGTTGCAAAGAGAAATTGAGAAGATGAAGGTAACAGTTCAAGTTCTAGAAGAAGATAACGAAGCACTACGCGAAGAGAAGGAACGACTCATCAAGAAACACGAAGAGGAAGACAAGATTCGCGACGAGGATCTCTTGATGATTCAAGAGGACATTGACATAAAATTCAAGAAATTGGAGAAACAAAACAAAGAGCTTAAAGCCAAGGTGAAACAACTCAAGGAAGAGCTAAAGGCATCTGGTGGATCTTCATCGGCACCTAGCGCGGGTACTCACGGAGAAAACCTTGCAAGAGAACAGCGCATCATCGAACTCGAGGAAGAGTTGGAAGCAGCAAGAAAGGTCATTGAGTTTGAGAAAACAGATGAATACCTACAACGGTTGAAGCAAGAAGTCAAGGCATACAAGGAAGGTCAACGTGACTTGAAGCGGCAACTGCGAGCAGAAAAGGACCAGGCTCGAAAGAAGTTGAGAAAGAAGGATGAGTCTATTGAATTCTTACAGAAGGAAATGATCAAGATGCGCAAAGAGGTTGAATTCAAACTTTCCAAACAACGCACGCAACGAAATGCCGCAAAACAATCCTTGGATGATATCGGCTTGCAAGAGCTCCAAGACCTTGAAGATGAGATTGCTCATTGGAAGGGTGCCAACATTGAGTTGGAGGAAGACCTTGTAAAATTGAGGGGTGAAATTTCGGAATGGAAGGACAAGGCCAAGAGTGCGGGTTACAGGGAAGATGGCGAAGAAAGCTCGGATGATGACGACAATGCTTCAGTCCATAGCTTCCGTAGTCGGCTTTCTCAGCTTTCTAAGCCACTGACCTCAGTAGAATCGACTGCTGCGGCGTCTAACTTCTTTAATCGTTCGCCAGGAAAGTTCTCAAGCGGCAATTCAACTACAAGCGGGGGAATTGGTCTGGGTGGTTTGTGGAACCGGATGACAGCTCCACAAGACCAACCGAATGCAGCTCCATATTCGTCGGGGATGTTGGACGATTGATGAAATTGATCCTCTAATTGCTACCGTATACCGAGACTACGTTTGTTTTGTTAAGCAGTTGCGTAAATACCGTAGTAAACGAGACTGTGGTTATGAAATGTTTTTTTTTTAAGTGGTTCAGACTACTAGAGGGACTCGGTTGAGTCACAAATATTGAAAAACTCAAAACTGATGGAGCATCTCAAGACATCTAAGGAACGAAAGGAACGATGGTATTCCACACAAAAGCCTCGGTTTGTTGAGGTGAAGGATATATCAGACACAAAGGAACCATATCCAGAGGGGATTGATAGTCATATTTACGGCATTCCATGTTCATTTCTTAACAAAGACCAAGACAGACGTACTTTGTGTGACGCTCTTGAAACAAATGGGTTTGCAGTCATAACTGGGGTTGTTTCGGAGTTCGACTGTGTGAGGTCTCTTGGCATGGCATGGGATTATATCGAGGCTGCTAGTTTTGCAGAAGCCTGCTGCCGCCAGAATTCTCCCACCTCGGCGCCAGTTTCGAGGCACAACGTAGAGTCCCACTCATCAAATTTCTTTCCGCATTCTCTGGAAGGAGGGTTTCTTCCATTTTACGGTTCTGGGTATTCATACTTTGCATGGGATATTCGTGGTCACCAGAATGTGCGAAAAGTGTTTGAGTGTCTACATGGGACGTCGAACCTGATCTCGTCTATGGATGGAGTAGTTTTATGGCATGAAAAGCAACCTAGAACGGACGCTGGATGGTTTCATCTCGATCAGAATCCAGTATCAAAACCAGGCAAATGTGGAATTCAAGGACTCGTGAATCTGTTGCCCGTGTCCGAAGCTTCCGGAGGGAACGTCATGGTTGCAAAGTCGCACAAGAAATTTCCACATCACTATTGCAGTGATAGAAGGAGCAATGATTCAGAAAAACACTTTTGCAGCGACTTTTACGAACAACGGCTGAAAGAGCTGGGGAGCGAAGACTGGATGGAAATCGACCCAAACGATGAAATCATTTTACAGAACGAGGCAATCGTAACGTGTCTACTGAAGCCAGGTGACATGATAATTTGGGATTCTCGAACAGTTCACTGCTCCAACCGAGGATATGGAGATATAAACAGGAGCGGGACTAATCAAAATAGATTAGAGGAAGCAGCACATGGTTTAATTCGAGCTGCGACTGCAGTGTCGATGATGCCAACCGATTCTGTGTCGTCTACCATTCTGAATCGACGTGTTTCAGCTGCGAAGGAGAGCAGGACAATGACACATTGGACAAACCAAGTGACCCCTCTTGGCCAAGAAAACCTCGAAGGAAGTCGCCTAGAAGAACGTCGAATAAAGTTCATGAAAAATTATGAGAGGCTGACTGGAAAGAAAGCCCTTGTTAATTTTGATCACCTGTCGCGACAAGAGTTACGTCTCGTTCAAGGACAGGACGCCAATAAGGACGACGACCCACAACTATTGGCAGACAGTTGACAGGAAATACAAGCCTCGGACTTGGCACTCGAAAAGAAACGTATTTTTCTTAACATACTAAGATAGGCTGTAGCAAACTGGGGACGATGACTATCTCCACTGCTCCGTATCAGCCATCTTTCAATCTGAAATCATTGATGGGCGTCTATGCTACTGTCCATACGTCAGCCGTACCGGTATGCGCCTCTGCCTGAGACCGCAGAATCAATCAATCACCTTTGTCCCATATTCACAACTTCCACCATGGCGTCACCACCACTTCCATTCAATAGAATTTTACTTCGGTCAAGAGAAGGCCTTGAAGTCTTCACTCTACCGTCTGAGCGAGATGAAGAATCGAGCATTTCGAAAAGAGAGACCCGTAAATTCCTTTTCAAGGGCTCGTCATCTTTTCACCAGATTCTTCCAAATGGATCTGCTGCCTTTGTTCACAAGCCGGAGGTCGGAATTTTCAGGGTGAATTTGGGTGACTCCGCCACCGATAGTGATGTTCCGTTTCTGGAGAATACTGCTAGAGTTCAGATTATGGCAATCTCCCCCCAGGGGACCTTCGTGTTGACATGGGAAAGAGCACAGGAGGGAGATGCTCCAAACTTGAAGGTGTGGAACTCTGAGACGGGAGCATTCGTCATTGGATTTAGGCAAAAGGCATTGAAGCGTGACTCGTGGCCATATGTACAATGGACCAACAATGAAAGCTTCGCCTTCTTGTTGGGAACGAATGAGGTTCGTGTTTATCCAGGAAAATTCCCAGAATCAGCAAACACACGCTTTGTGGACAAGATGCAAATTCCTGGTATTACTAGCCTGAGTCTACCAAGCAATGCTGAACTCCAGGGGAAATTGCTCTTCACATCTTTCTGCCCAGGGGACAAGAACAAGCCAGCCAAAGCTGCATTGTATGAATACCCTGCTGCTGAAAAAACTTCTGGCCCGTATCCACCAATCCTTAGCAAATCACTCTATCAGGCTGAAGAAATGAGTGTAAGCTGGAATCCCAAAGGTGATGCAGCCTTGGTTAAGCTCCAGACATCTGTCGACACTTCTGGACAATCCTACTACGGCTCGACATCGCTTTTCCTCATGTCGGCCCAAGACAAGGACACAGTTGCGGTCCCACTGCCTCAAGAGGGGCCCGTTCATGATGTTGGCTGGATGCCAAATCCCTCAAAGCCTGCTTGTTTCGCTGTTGCGGCAGGAAAGATGCCCTCGATGACAAGTCTACACAACGGAGCTGACGGCACTGCCAGTTTTCTCTTCGGTAATGCCCACCGCAACACAATCGCTTGGGCTCCTCACGGCCGATTTCTTTGTTTGGCCGGATTTGGTAACCTTGCTGGCGGTATGACATTTTGGGATCGAAACAAGCAAAAGCAAATCCCCCCTGCAAACCCTGTCACTGCCAGTTGTACCGTGGGGTACGGTTGGTCTCCTGATTCACGATTGGTTTTCGTCTCGACCACTTCCCCTCGTATGAATGTCGATAATGGCGTGCACATTTACCGATATAATGGGGACAAAATGACTAACCTACCATGGGATAACAATGATTACGTCCCAAACAGGTTGTTGCAAGCAGAATTTGTTCCTGCGAAATCAATCGAGTACCCAGACCGCCCACAAAGTCCTCAGCTAAAAGACGTCAATACCCCGTCAGCTGCGGGTGCTCCAGCTGCCGCAAAGCCTGGAGGACGTTATGTACCTCCTTCACAGCGAGCCAAAGCGGGAAGAGGTGGCTCTAGCTTGGCAGACCGAATGCGCGCTGAGAGAGAAGGTGGCAGCGTGGCGGCAGGAAAGGTGAAGGGAAAGCCAAAGGTCACGGGCGCCACTGGAAAGGTCGTCGTGGGAATGGCACCTGTCGAACAAAAGAGCAAATCCGCACTTCGAAGAGAAAAGGCCAAGAAGAAGAAGGAAGAGGAAGCTGCCAGACAAGCTTTGGAAGAAAAGGTTCTCGCGGAAGCAAAGGCAGCCGAACCAGCTCAACCTGAACAAGCAGCAGTCGACCCAGAAAAGCGGGCGAAAAAGATCAATAAGATCCTGAGGCAAATTGATGAGCTCAAGCAGAGGGATCAATCTTCTTTGAATGAGGACCAAAAGAAGAAAATCGAGTCCGAAGCGTCGCTACGGGAAGAGCTTGCAAAGTTGGGGATACAATGAATCATCGTGAACAAAAGGCTATTGTAAAATGTGTTCTAATTTTATTCAATTCCGTCGAGTAGTGTACCAAAGGATGATTTCTTTACCCTTTCTGCAGTCGCTTGACGGTCACGCTCATACCAATCATCTCGATCAAGAAAACGACTGTAGGCTCCTTCGTCCTGCGTAATGTCAGCTCGCAGACTTTCCAAGAACTCTGACTCGGATTCAAGTTGGTCCACCAGATCATCCTCGCCATTTGCCCTTGCCGATTCGATGCGCTCGAGTGCCTCCTGTCGCTTGCTCTTGGATGCTCTCAGCTCCTTTGCTAGTTCCATATCTCCTTGTCTCTCTGCATCACGGATCCGAAATTGCCGTCGCACCGATTCATCAATCAATGGGATCAGCAGCTCATCCAATGGATTTGTTGATGATTCCGACTGCTGCCGGACGACCCGTGGTCTTGGAAGTCGTCCATTAAAATTGCTCATTTCCAAAAGAGTTTTCGCCTTGACCTCATTCGTCATTTCGTCGTACTCATCCAGTGACTTCACGGGCGAGTCGACGGGGAACAATGCCTTGGATTCTGAGGACATCTCGTCAAACGCACCAGGCATGGAAACTGGTGACTGGTTAGTATTACCCTGAGATTGTCGTTCCCCTTCGACTTGCAAGCTCATACTTGCATCTACAGACTGCCAGACTGCCAGAGTATCCATGATATGTTCCGTATTCTTTCCTTGTATTTTTTCCTCGCCCAACACTGAGGTCATTTCAAACAATGTGGATCCAATGCTCAATTCAACATTACATGCCAATGCCATACCAAGTGCCTCGTCGCTATCACATTCTACAATCATCATTTCTCCTCCTTTCGCGTTCGGGTTACCGTAATCTTCCTCGTAGTCATTGATGGTTACTTCTTCCCCCATAATCTTGGTGGTCTTTTTGGGTGTTATTCGTTGCAAGACAACTGCTCCTCCCAACACCACGTTTCCCTTCAAAAGACTGGTATTTTCCAAGACACAACCAATCACTTTGGCATTGAGTTGGTCCTCCAAAATTTCCTTGAGGAGGTCAAAGGGGCTGGTATAGGGTAGCAAACTACCGGCAATGTCCTCTTTGGAATCCAAAATGGGAGCGTATCCAGTGGCCCCACGATAGGGTGCAGCATTCTGTCCATCCTTGGTCGACCAGTTGACAACATTTTCTAGGATTCCTCCAATCATTGTCGCAGACGTCGTGGAGCCGACGGATCCAATCTTGGCCATGTCATTTTCCATGTTGGCAATCTTGTCTTCCAAATCCAATTTGATTTTGCATAGTTCATCTTGAGAATCAGCGTCACCAGATGCTGCAGCTAGTTCGGCTTCCATTCCCGCCAATTCCATTTGACTTTCTCGAATTTGCAGTTGCAGGATGCGAGTGGCAAGCGCCGTTTGGCTCTCGTCCGAATCCATATCATTATTGCCGCCCTTTAGTGATGGCGCTGCACCATCGTCATCATCATCACTGTTGTTGTTCTCGTCACTTTCCAACAGGTACTTGAGGCGGAGGGCGACGTTCCCAATGGCAGCACTCCGTCCTTGCCAATCCTTTCCCATGAATCGATAATAGGCATCTCGTTTGCCCGCATGAAATTTTGAATCTATTTGGTTCGACGCCGCATCCCGATTTCGTTGCTGGGGATCGACGCTCCATTTGGCCCACGGAAGATTGTCAAAGAGCGCCCCATCTCGATTCACCAAAAGACCATTTAGCGTTAGTAGCAAAGATTTGGACAATGGCCGTTTGGCTACGGCAAACGATAATAGTTTCAATTCTCCAGTCGACTTGAGTGGCAATAGTACGGATGAGACTGGAGAGGAAGAATCATTGTCTAGTGCTGCTGCTGTTGTGGACAAAAAGAGAACCGTCTGTTTGGATTCTGTAGCAGTAGCGAATCTTGTAATGTTGGAAGATACTTTCAGACTTCCTTGTCCTCTCAGATGGAGCGGAATCAATCGGCCATTGGAGGTCAAGCTGTCGTCGGCGTCGTTCTCGTTTTCGGCAAAGAGTGATTCCACGAGTTTCTGATTCTTTTTCGTTTCCTGCCACTGACCCACTGAAATTGCTAAAGAAGTGGTGGTTGTTACGGCATTTATGCTTCTCTCAGTCCTTGATGATACCGATGTAAAGGCATTTGACCGATGTACTATCAAAACCAATAATAATATAGATAGAGTATACATGGCAGCTGTGTTGGAGTTTTTGTTTCTGTTGCTTCTGTTTCTCGTTCTGTGGTTTCTCATCGTTCGTTCATTCATATTCAATATTCTTCATTTCATTCATTCGTATTCGATTCTCGTGATTCGATTTGGATCGACTAGTACGACCACAGTGACATGCCTCCTCGTGTGTATCAAATCAAATCCGATTTGTTTAACGGTTCGGACACCTACCAGACACGCGCCAGGAACCGTTGGACCAATGCTTGGGATTTGGATGCAACTGAAGGTGCACCTATCATGAACAAAAGTGCGAGTTTGTTCCAAACGAAAACAAAACAAAACAAAACAAAATTCACTTCGCCAAAACAAATACAAACGATGAGTGATGTTGGGATTCTAATGGGCGCTCGCGCCATTCTATCTCTGATAGGCTTGACCACAATGTTTGCGGGTATTTGGATCCGAGAACGACGCTGGGATGATCAAGGAGAACAAGCCTATGACAAGTACATTGCCACGGTGGATGGAAACTACCGGGGAGGAGTGGAAAGTGGTAACGGGCAAGCACCACCACAAGCATCGTCACCACAAGCAAAACCTACGGAGAATCTAGCACAGCCTTATCAGGCAATGTCGGACAAGGCAAAGAATTTCCACGACGATGGAAGTCGAGATGTCATTCAAATTAGCAGTTCGGACGCCGACGATCGACTGCCACTTCCCAGAAGTCTACAACGGGATTTGGAAAATCTCTTTCCTACTCCCATTGTTCTACTGTTGGGATGTGTCTTGTTTATGATCTCCTTGATGTTGACACCGGATGAAGGAGTTGGTTACAACAATGGATGGAACCTAACTGCCCTTTTCTTGGCCCCCATTTCCATTGCCATTTACATCACTGGAGTCCCCAAGGCAACTCTGGATCGGACACCAGACTTGAAGACACGAACTTTCTATGGAGCCTCTGGCATCTTTGTGGTCATGTGCATCATTGGATTGGTGGACGGTGAGGTCGACGCTCCATGGTATTTCTTGGTTGTTGCGGGTAAGTAGTTCCTACAACTCGTCAAACAGTGAAAGGGTTACACTATATTTCCATTGTCTTACACATACGCGCATCCGTGCTTTCCTTTCTTTCCTTTCTTTGATACTGTACAGCCATCTTTATTCCACTATCCTTCTACGTGCTCCATCAAACTCGAAAGATGGGTGCCGTCTGGGACGCCACTGCCCGACCCAACAAGGACTGTTCCTTCAACAATGGGTTCTTTTATTTCCTGGTCATTGGTGTGTATTGCCTCTGGGTTGGATTCAATGCCGTGGACATTCCAAATGGCACTCTCATGGCGTACATGCCCCTCGAAACGGGGCTCCGTGGATGGTTTGCGGCCATTGCCGGCTTGGGTCTCATCGTTCCAGCTTCCATTGCTATGGAATATGCCTTTGAAAAGGATTCCGAAGTCACTGGGGATGGACTCAGTGGAGATGTCATTACCAAACTCATGAGTGGAATTTCGGCTGTGAACACCGAGCCATTCGCCCGAGTCTTGGAAACACCCTTTATTGCTATTTTGGGTTGGATGGTCTTGGCCTTTACCCTGTACCTTCCCTTTCAAGTATTTAATCTGGAAATATTCTTTTCGAGTATTTTGGCGGCATCCGCAGGTCTTTTCTACAACCTAATGGTCCTACCAACCTACTGGACTGGAAACTTGCAAGATCACAACAAGTTTGTCTATGTCTACTCGGTCTTTATGATTGCATTCGCAATTGTGCTTGGATTGAACAGTGTACCCACAATGGTTATGAGTGTATTGGGCACTGTCATGATCCTACTGGGACAATTCCTGGACCTACTAGAGCAAAAGAAGGGAAGATTTTGGCTCCAAGAACGAATTGACAACCCAACTTTGTCTCTATTTGGAATTGGACAACCGTTGCTAGTCTTTGGATGGGTTTTGGTGTGCCAAGCTGTTGCATTGCCAATAGTAGATACATCAAATTCATTCTAGTTGGACAGATGGAAGCTGTTGGTTTGGATATGGATATGTTGGGTACGCGGTACAGTACCATTCGGAGGGTACTGTACTGAAAAGTGAAGAATGCATGGAAATGAAGAATAGAGAATCTACTGCAATACATAAAAGCACAGGTTATTTTGTATTCCAAATTCTGTTAGACTCATTCGAACCGAAAAAGCCAGCCGCGAGGTTTCAGTTTTTCGAAAGGAGGGGCAACCAACCTGATTCGCCCTGTCCGCCATTTCGAACAACAGCGAGGGCATCAAACACGGCGGTGATTGCGCAGTGGTTCCACTTTCACCACCATGTCGGAGAAAAAGCGTTTCAATATCAAGGTAAGTCCTCTGCAATGGCAGCAGTGCTAAAGAGAATGCAAAATGGCTACTAGTCTTTTGAAAGGCAGTGCCTGGTACATCAATCCCACACAGACACAGACACACACACTCAGACACGAATCTTTCAATTCTAACCGGACCTTTTTTTTTGTTCCCTTCCTGACAATGAAATTGCAACAAATCAATGTAGCCATTTCGGGCCCACGTTCCCATGGACCGGACCGTCGCGAGTCAGACTTGGGAGGCTTTGGCCAATGCCATTGATGAAATTTACAACCGCAATGCATCTCAACTTTCCTTTGAAGAACTCTATCGAAATGCCTACAATCTAGTCTTGCACAAACACGGAACCTTGTTGTATGAAGGAGTCTCGGATAAGCTATCTTCTCATTTGCTAGCTACCGTGGAACGAGTAGCGGAGGTTCCAGACTCGTCTCTTTTGGAAGAAATTTCCAAAACCTGGAAGGAGCATCAAATCACCATGATCATGGTCCGGGATATTCTCATGTACATGGATCGAACCTACATTAAACAACAACGCCGGAGACCAATCTATGAATTGGGACTTCACCTGTTTCGAATTACAGTTTGGGATCACCCTAGGATACAACCCCGGGTTACGGAACTCTTGTTGTCCACCATTGCTTCCGAACGCGCTGGACTTTTGACTGATGATCGATCACTGTTGAAGAATAATTTGGGAATGCTTCTAGAATTGGGCCAAGCAGACTCCTCGAATGTGTATGAACGTGACTTTGAAAGTCTATTTTTGGGAACAACCCAAGAGTTCTACCGTGTAGAGTCTATGGATTACTTGAGCAAGACAACGGCAACGGATTATGTTACCAGAGCAGCCAAGCGTTTGGAAGAGGAGAAGGAACGATCGGGAGCTCTTGCTCTACCAATCTCTACAGAATCTCCATTGCAAAGAATTATTCAGACGGAATTGATTGAACGCCATGCCAAGACGATTGTGGATATGGAAAATTCTGGATTTGCTTCGCTCTTGAAGGATGACACCAAGCTAGAAGAGATGAAGAATGTGTATAACTTGTTCTTGAGAGTGCCATCTTCGGTCGACTTTTTGAGAGACGCATTATCGGAAAGAATCAAGGCAGATGGCAAGTCGTTGATTTCGGATCAGGAAAAGGGCGCAGCGGATGCCCCAGCATTCGTTAAGGGTGTTCTTTCCATGCGCAGCAGATACGAAAAGATTGTCGACGTGTCCTTTCGTGGAGAAAAGAAAACTAGAAAGAGAATGAAGGAAGCTTTTGAAGACTTTTTGAATACAGATGCCAGAGCAGCTTCTTGTCTTGCTCTATATGTGGATGAAAAGCTTCGCATTGGTCTCAAGGGCGCCACTGAAGAAGCTGTCAATGAAGAAATACAAAATATTATCACTGTGTTTCGATATTTGTCAGACAAGGATGTGTTTGAAAGCTTTTACAAACAGCACTTGGCGAAGCGTCTGTTGAGCGGGAAGACTGTGGGTGACGATGCGGAACGTGCCATGGTCAGTCAATTGAAGGCTGAATGCGGCTATCAATTTACCAGCAAGTTGGAGGGAATGTTTAACGATATGAGAATCTCCTCCGATATGAGGGATGCATACAAGCAACACAAGCGGCACCAAGAAACTCAAGCTGCCGCCGCTGAGCCTACCAGCAACAAACCACTTGATATTGAAGTCGATGTATTGACAAACGGTTACTGGCCCTCCCAAAAGGTCCCACCTTGTACCCTACCAACTCAGGTTCAAGATGCAATCAAGAAGTTTTCCGATTTCTATTTGGAAAAGCACAGTGGCCGCAAGCTTTCGTGGCAAACTTCAGCGGGGTCTGCTGATTTGAAAGCTACTTTTGGAAGTGAACCAAACTACCGTCGGCACGAACTCATCGTATCAACGTACCAAATGTGCATTCTTCTGCTATTCAACGAGAAGGAGACACTGACATTGGGGGAGATTCGATCAGAAACTCAAATTCCGGATCAAGAACTGAGACGACATTTAATTTCCTTGTGCACTCCCAAAAATCGTATCTTGCGCAAGGGAAGCAAAGGACGTGGGATCACATCCGATCAAGATACCTTTACTTTCAACTCGGAGTACACTAGTAAATCCAAGCGTGTTCGCATCCCTTTGGTGAAGGAAAGTTCGGTAAAGAAGGGCGATAATGCTGGTGGTGGCGGAGCTGGTGGTGGCGCAGTTGCCAATAGAGTGCCTTTGGTTGTGGAAGAGGACCGAAGGCATCTTGTAGAGGCTTCGTTAGTCAGAATAATGAAGGCCAGAAAAACGCTTCACCACAATGACTTGATTGCGGAAGTCACAAAGCAACTGAGCGTTCGATTCACACCGGCTCCTCAATTCATCAAGAAGAGAATTGAGAGCCTTATTGAGAGAGAATACCTGGAACGCACAAAGAGGGACTACCGAGTCTATCAATATGTGGCGTAAGGTGCTACATCGAGACAGAATACTACTATTTGATTTCTATACCCATGTCATTACAGTATCCAACAGTATCCTACAATAGTACTAGTACTAAGATTAGATCTATAGCCTGAACGTTGATTGATTCATTCGACTAATACGTACATAATTTCTGCAGTAGGGGTGGGGTGCCACATGCTCTGGTTCTCTTGTATTCTTCCGATCCGCATCTGCAATTCTCACCCTCCGATAAAGATACAAATACAAATATATTATCAACAATGCTGCAAGGAAAGATTATCGTCTGGCATTGGGCTCTTCTTGGGAGCGTATTGATGGTTCTAGCCTCTTTGCCTACTGCCCATGGTTTTGTAACACCTAATTCGCCCCTGTGTCATCGGAGGTCTCCCTTATCGGCAAGCACCAAGACAACAGATGACGGCTATGACGGTCTGGGGGAATACGATCCATCAGAAGGCATCAAGCCGGAACGAGAAGTCGTTGTGGGAGACCCACAAATTCGACTCAAAGAGAAAGAAAGGGATGTCACAAGTATCCTGAGAGAGTTGGCAGCTATTCAGCAACAAGGACCTCAAAAATATTGTATTCTGGGAACACGTCACTGCTCCTACCTCCACCAACAAATCGTTGAATTGCTGTGCGTATTATGCAAGTTGAAATGGCGCATTGGAAGATGAATTCTTTCCGTAGACTCACTCGTGTTCGTCGTTTTCAGTGCATATGCTCTTGTCTTGAGTGGGAATCATGTTTTCACTTCTGGAGCTGGAGGGACAAACGCAGCAACAATTCGCGGCGCACTCAGGGCTGAAAGAGAAGACTTGCTAACAGTTGTACTGCCTCAGAGCATGGATCGACAGACAAAGGAATCTCAGCAATTGGTTAAGAAAGTGAAGGATGTTGTTACCATGCCACAGAATGATGATATGTCATTGGATATGGCCAGTCGTATCTGCAATTCCTATCTTCTGAGCCAAACAGACCAATTGATCAGTTTTGCATTTCATGAATCAAGTACTGTCATTGAAGCTACAAAGGAAGCAAAAGAGCTTGACATGCTAGTGACGACTCTCTTTCTTGACTAAGAAGCATGACAAAGAACACGACAAAACAAAACAAAACAAAACAAAACAAAACAAAACGAACCCAAGTTGCACACTCATCACCTTCGCTACTCCTGCACAAACATTAATCCTCGACCAACGGTCCACCAACGAATTGCCAAAACTACGATCAAATATGTGATGAGATCAGATTAATTGCTTTATTAAAAACTGTGCGGTTACTTGAATATAGATGGATGTTGCTGTTGTGCAATGTGTCGTTTTGCACCTTGGAATGCCACGCACTCTGACAGCGTTGTAAGGGCTGCTTCGATCTTCAGCTCATCGTCACCTTTCAAAGTCTTCACTAAACTCGCGTGCTGCACTGGACAAAACTTTGGTCCCAAGCACATTGTAAGGTCCATACTTGCTTTCATGCACTCGTCCTCGGTCTGGCAAGAGTCTACTTTCTTTTGCACACTTCTACAGCTCTTCAACGCATTGGAAAAGTTGATAGCAATTTTCTTCGCGTCAGACTCTGACATCACCATGTTTTCCAAAGACTGGCTCTCGTCAACTGGACTTTCCTTTACTGAATCTTGAATCATCTTCCACACATTTTTGGATTCTTCCACTTGAGTCGACATTTGGGCGGTACCTTTAAGGGGCATGGGAGTGAACGTTGTCTCCGCACTCCAAATCTTGTAGGGCATCTTTACAGCTCGGGCAAGTAGCTGCTCTGGACCATCTAGAGCAGGTCGAACGTCAATGAGCAATGTTGGAGATGCGTCTCTATCGTGCAATTCTGGTAGTTTTTCATTTTCCATATTTTGACCCCGAGTCTCATCATAATAGTAGTCAATGACGTAACGGACAGTTTCTCCGTTGTCACGCAACACTGTCCAATCATGGCGATCGAATGGCAGAGGGTGATTGAGTAGGTAGTGCTTGACCATGGCTTTTGGTGACAAATCAGTGGGTCGACCTGCAAACTTGAGCAGTTTTGGCTTGTTTGGGCCATATGTTTGCTTTTCCCATTCAACCACTTGAGCCCACGTTTTTTCATTCATATTATTGTGCAATGCCACAACACTTTCCATATCTTCTTCAGCGGTATCGTCACCTAGTTTCCCCTTTCTGGCTAAAGCATTGTAGAATTGTTGGGGACTGGGATAGGTCCATGTCTCGCGAGTTGAGCCATCATCTCCTCCTCCCTTTGGGATTGTGGACGAAACTCTACTTGTAGAGAGCTCTTCTCTCTGCATAGCTGTAGGTAATTGTGTCTTGACTCCCTTGGGCATTTGGTTGGTTTTATCAATTGGTTGAGAGTAAACATTGTACTTTGGGTGAACAGGGCATCCGCTTGACTCGTCTTGCTTTTGATTCGTGTCATGAACGACAGGGCAGCCCCCAGCTGCGTCATTTGACTTTGGTTTCTTGGCAGCATCTTGCTGCTCCTTTGATAATGGTTTACGACCTGAAGGGCCGTGAGCTTCGGCAGCCTTAAACATTTGTCTCCAATCAAAGCTGTAGGACCCATCGGACTTGTGCATCGGGCATTTCGACTCGGGTGCTTTCTCTGCTTCCTGCTGCTCTGCTTGCTGTAAAATTGTCGCGCTGCTCGTGGCCTCTACCGAAGGCATAACTTGTGGTGTTTGTAGATCTTTTGATTGACTGCCACCCATG
>CAKOGP040001112.1:396864-463415 GCA_933822405.4 Cylindrotheca closterium | reverse complement strand
AGCATCCCTCATTCAGGAACGGATCGAATTCTACCGATTCCGCGAAACCTGGAAACTTGGACGTGATCCATTCGCCATTGAAAACCTGACGGAGTGCGTTTATTAGTGCGGATCGGGCTGTGCGCAGAGTTGGGGGGGGAACTTTCCAATCGAAACCCAGCCCTGCGCTAGATGAGTACTTCTGCTCTTATCTAGCCTACACGTCTCTCCCTGATTGCCCAGCTGTCTCGATGATTGACACCGAACGAGGTGTGCGCTTAGGCTTTTCTGGCTTTTCTAGTCTCTTTGAAGTTGGTGCATTCTTATCAAATCGATTCTTTTGTTTCCATCTCTTGGGCAGATCTCTCAGTTCCATATTGCCGCATCTTTTCTTGAGATGGTATTTCTTGTCTAATACCTGTCCTGGAACAGCTCTGCGAATCTCATTCCAGACTAAATTTCCAACCAATCCATCCTCGCAGCATCTATCGAACACCTGGAGTGCCATTCGAGTTCGAGCGTCTCCTTGGGGCATCAGATTTGCGATACATTTGATCATATTTCCATAGGTCACAGTAGTTGCGTCAACTCCTTCTTGTCGCATTTGCTTATATGTGGCCACTGCAATTTTGATGGCCTCTCGACGCTCTTCCTCGGAAGTTCCGAGAGAAGAAAATGCACATGCGTTGAGCACTGTGTTGAAAGGGATGTCAGACGGTTTCAAGTTCGGCCGTCCTGTTGCCTTGTAGGTGTGTAGCATCTGATCCAGCATCTTTCGAATTTTGGCAGCTTTGTGTGGCTCTTTCGATTTCGCCCAGGCATCCATCACACACGAAAAACTGATAGCATCAGGGGTGATCTCACTTCTGCCTGACTTCAGCATGTAATTAAGAACTTTTTCCGCTCTGCCCAGAGCTATGTCCATATCGCTCTTTGACCAAGCATGTAGGATCGTGTTATAACTGATTGTATTTGGTTTTGGGGTTATTGATGCGTCATAATCTTCAGATTTTACAGCCTTCTCCATTTGTTGAACTAGTCTCTCTGTTTGAGGGGCCGCATCAGCCCTCCCAGAGTGGCTCCAAGCAGAAAGGACGATGTTGTAGGTGATGATATCGGGGTGGCAACCTAGCTTTGGCCCGTCCCGTTTTTCATTTGCAGCATCTTTCATGGTTTTTAGAATGTCGGCTGCCTTTATTCCAGCGTCAGGATTGCCAGATTTGGCCCATGCGTCCATTGCGGCATTGAAAGCAACAGTATCTGGCGCCACTGCCCTAGACTTCTTGTCGCTGGTGCCTCCCTTCAGCATTTTTCGCAAGAGTGCTTCTGCTTTCTCAGCTCCCTCTGTGCTGCCCACTCTTGCCCACGCATTCATGACTATTCCAATCAAGACAATACGGTTAGATTACTATCTTTCGTCTGGATCTTTGCAACAAACCAATAGAAACATACCTGTAGTGTAGGAGATGGTCGTTGGGTGCAGGGAATCGCTCTGAAATTCCTCCATTCGATACAAGATTAGCTGGGCACGTTCCGCACTTTCCAAAGTCCCCTGTTTCGCCCACGCATTCAGCAGCGTGTCGCAGGTGACTTCCGACGCCCTCTGTTGTGGAACATCTCCACCCTCTCCTTCTTCCACTTCCACCAACCATTGAAGCATGAGCTCTTCCGCTCGTTCGGGTGCGTGGTTCTTGGCGTAAGCATCCATAATAGAAGTATAAGTGAATGCATTGGGTGGAATGTTGTCGGCACGCATTTGCTGCAAGACTTCTTCGGCTTTTTGTCCTGAATCTTCGTAGTTTGACTTGGCCAATGCATGAATCCACAAATTATATGACTTTTGGTCCATGGAAATCATATCCTCTTGGTATCTATCCCATTCACCATTTGCATACTTCTTTTTTACGCGTTTCATCATTTCTTCGGCCTTTCGGACCGCTTTGGGATCATTCTTATGAACGAGGCTTTGGACATCTTTAAGCCACAAGTATCGTTTCCTTTTCCATTGGCCTTTGGACATTGGTTGGTTTTGACGCGTTGACGCCTCAATGCTGTCCACCATGTTATCAACAAAGTTTTCGATGGCATCAAGGGCATCATCGATCTCCTCCCCTTCGTCATCTGAGGTTTCTGTCACGGACAGTGATGGCGGGAAGGAAAACCTGGATCTTGAAAGCTGTGAGGATCTGAATGATGTATCAATCAGGCGTAAATCATTCCACCTCAGCGTAAACGTCTCAGTCAGAGGAAGCAAGGCAAGCAGGAGGGTAGCCAATGCGAATGGCCTTGTGGTATACATTATCCCAGCAAGGATCATCATTTGTGCGTCCACAACAGGGGTCCACACCAAGGTATCTTTGGTTCTTTTTCAACTGAACAGTCCCGCAGTAAGATCGATTGTAAAGAAGCAGTCGATATGCGTCGTCTGAAGTGATTATGCCAGCAATGCTCGCAGATGAATCTAGGATTTTGGTAACAGTGCCAACTGTGTTCTTACTCTATCAATATTACACAGTTATCGGAGATAACGGAACGGGATGACGTTGTTGTGATGGAAACGGAGGGGAGGACAGGCCAAACAGTCCCCGTCCCCATAAGTTTGAAGTTCAAAAGATCCCCCTGAATGCTGACAGTACGAACAACTTCACTTGAAATTTTCCAATGTGACTAACGATGAATGGTTGTCAAAACTGAACGGTTCAAGTATCCACCAGTTACTTACAGGCTAATTCATTGCAGTTGATATCATGACTGCAGAATGAGACAGAAATCAACATCAACGCGCTACATAGCGCTCATCCTAAGCTTACTTGTGCTGACATTTGCGTACATACAAAGTGGCAATCTTGATGTGCTTCTACCGTCACGATCACAGCACAATTGGAAATCTGGCACTAGTGGTTACACTCAACTTGAGGAAATCGATGCGAGGGATCAATCCTCAAGCGATACTAAGCAAAGTCACGACCAATCTGTCGCGTACGCAGCTGAGATACCGCAAAGAGATCCGCCTACATCACCAAGACTGACACCAACTTTGCCGCCAGAAACATCTCCACCATCATCATCATCTACCAAATCTCCCGCTGAAAAAGACCCAACACAGCTTGAGACTAAACATGAATATACGGACAAAGCCACCATCGTGATTGCCTTGTCGGGAGAAATGGCCAACAATCTCATGCACATTGCCCATGGCATCGGTCTACAGCAATTGGCAAAAGATTTGTACAACATTGATTGCAACTTGGTACTACGTCACCATGTGGGCCCCAACAATCGAGCTCCAAAACCGAAATGGAAGTCGGCCCGGAGCAACATTCAGCAGTGCTTCCCCAAGTTGGCTGACTGGGATTTTTCAGAAGGCAATACTCCACACTACAAGGAACAAGCACAAAAGCAAGACGATTGGCTAGGGAAGGATCGATATGACTACTTGACAGGTCATGTCAACGCTCACAACCAGACCGAAATTGAGACAGGGTTGGCATATCTGGCCAAGAAGCTTCTAAAAGATTCCAAGCGTCCAAAGCAGGATGACTCCAAAGGTCCAATTCGATTGCCTTTTATGCTTTCGCAAACATTGGATGCATTTCCCCTCATCAACAAGTATTATACACAAATTCGCGATATCATGACTTTTGACAATGTCAAATGTTGCAATCGACTTCCCGAACCCAACGAATACGTCTTTCACTACCGCAATTACCAATCCGAGTTACCCCGAACCCGAGCCTACGATATGGGATTTGCAGAACTGTCTCCGCAAAAGACGGCCAAGGAACTATTTGGACACTTGAAGAAGGAAGCAACAAAAGCAAAAGTCGGAATTACCACACGCATCCCAAATCAAGTGGCTCGTGATCAAGTGGAAGCCTTGGAACAAGAAGGAGTCCAAGCCTATTTGGTGGAAGACCAATCGGCAGTGGCGGACTTTTGCTTCTTGAAAGAATCCAAGAAGGAATTGGTAGGGAATGCTCGGTCGACCTTTGTCTTTTGGGCGGGCCTCTTGGGAGATGTGCCAAAAGTCCGCCTGTACCACGTCGACAATTGGGGATTACGGAATCGGCATCCCAACTTCTATGAACGATTTACTTACAACTGGACACATCCCAAACTAAAAGAACGGATCGAATTTGAATTGTATCAGGCCGAGGAAATGGAAGAAAAGGGAGCAACCTAGTAGATTTTCGGACAGGGACAAGATCCGATCATCATCGCAGGAAGGTATGGATGCAATCCATGGCCTCAAGGAAATGAGCGTCTTGAAAAGAAGAATATTATTTGGAGAATGGAGAATGTTGGGACAAATGGAGAAGTACGAGTACCTGGTATCGTATATCGTAGTACCTGGTAGCGAACATAAGACATCGTAGGAATCTGGTATGCGAATGCCTTCAAGAAGTATAGTACTGACCAGATAACGAAGTATTGAGCAGAAGGAATGCAGTCGTAGCAAGATTGGGCCTGTACTACTATGTAGAACTTGACTAGAAGAAGAACTTGCTGGATATATAGAGTAAAACTGAGTAGTTTTAGCTCGTAATTGTAGGACCGATAGATTTGGATTACTGTAGTAGGGATATTCCATCAAAAGTGACCCAAGTAGAGACGAAGAGCAACAAGACTGTGCCAGTTATACGCTTTAGGTTGCGGGAGGCCAAGCAGAGTCGTGTTCGCCGGTCAAATCTTGAAAAACTTGATGTATCATGTTGAAAAGTATGCGTTATAAAAAGATGTTCTTTATCTTATTATACTGTTTCACACATCTGTCGAAATAGAGTAGTCATGGGTATTTGATCATAGCCAGTAGTAGCTAGCTAGGTAGCTAGGCTTGGCAAGTTCTGGCCGTAGAAAACCAATATCGAACGATGATTCGTTTTCATAGATTGTGTCCTTTCCTGCTCGCTGGTCGTTTCAGCAGTGGTGATCGTGCTGGTAAATCTTGAGAGAATGAATGGCGCAGGAGCTGGGCCAATGAATGAATGAATGATTGCTTTCAATCAATCAATCAATCAATCAATCGGTCATGCCGTCGTCTATACTGCCTCAACCTCCCATTCGGTGCCTGAGTTGTCGTTGACAGACATCTCTGCGCTTGATATTTCTGTGCGTGAGTTACTGGAAATCGCAATTGCTTGATCCAACATGGTTGCCATTTCCGCACGGCGATTCGAGGCCTCGGTTGGCATCGCGCCGTGGGGAGCCACCTTCTTGTGGTTGCTGCTTTTGCTTTTCAGAACCGAAATTCGAGCTACATGGCAACTCATCTTCAACAGAGGGTTGAAGTGCATGGGATGCTTATTCCAGGAGACGGGCTTGGCTGGGAACATGATGTTTAGTATGATGTAGATGTATAGTAACAAAAAGATTGGTCGATTGAATTTATGAACAGAATGAGTGAGGTTTGTGGCCATGCTGACCTCCGAAGTTCGGCCAAAAGATCAGAGTAATAATTCTCCTTGTTCAAGGACGCCACATCGGGGCCAATTTGTCACTTTCCAATTATGGTCAACGACTTGATCGTTAAATGTCGCGATTTTTTGTGGTATTTCGCTAGCCTGTCAATCCCAATTTCGGAGTGATTTGGCTTTTTAGACGGATCCTTTTTGTTGTGAAAAAAACAGTTACGTCGCACAGTGCAGTCAATTGATCTCTCATTTGATGGCGCCGAAATATCAGTGGCACAAAGTTTCTCCCAACGAAGTCAAATCATCAAAACTTTTGTGCATTTGGCTTCGTTCGAGGGGGTTCTCCGAAAGACTTGGAATTTGGCGCTGAGAGAGAAACGAACGGATGGACGACACCCAGACCACATCCACGACTGCATGTCTCACGACTGAATGAATCAGCAAGCCAGCACAAAATGTTTGCATGTTCGAACTTCGAAGAGGTGAAACCTTCAATGTTGACAGTAGATCCCTGTTTGGAATCATCACCATTAATAGCAAGATTCACAACCGAACGACACGTGGATCTCTGTTTCAAACTACCTACTGTACTGTACCGTCGCAAAAAGAAAGTCACATATTCAAAAAGTGTTCCTCAACGCGTGCACGAAACCCAAATTTATTTGAAAACGAAACCAGTCACGGCTACACAGACGGATCGTTCACAACAACCCAACTCAACTCAACTCAACTCAACTCTTGCAACGACAAAACAACAATGTCATCGCAACACCAACAACAACGATCCGGGGAAACTGGTGAACAAGTAGATCCCATGGAGATTGACAGTGATTTAAACGACCACAATAATAGACATCCTCAAGACATTATTGAATTGGACGATGATTCCGATGATTCCGATTATTCTGACAATGATGACCGCAAAATTCCCAGTCGTGTCCGTGATCACAATCATGTAGCTTCCAACTCTCCTGGCAATATCTCTCAACGCCGCAGAAGACGACGGATTGGTTCCCAAACAGCACGAGGACCAGCTGTCATTGACCTGGTGGATTCTCCTCCTCCAGTGGCAAATGTAGCTTCGGCACCAACTACTGCTACGACTGACGACAACGGATGGGCCTGTCCTCAATGTACACTGCTCAATCCTACAACTCGCAATATTTGCGATGCCTGTCAATACCGCAATCCACACATTGCCCGACCACCCGACGCTTCCTTTCGAGATCAACTCATTTCGGACGATCCTCCTGGTTTTAGTTATTCTCAAACGCACTACGGAAGTCCTTTTGCAGCAGCAGGAACAGCAGCCACATCAAATCGCAATAATGCCCATGCCAACAATGCCTCACAAGGAGGCGCTGCGATGTTTGGCGGAGCTCTCTTGGGTGGCATGATGGGAGCTGCCGGATCCTTTATGAATGGACGACCCGTCCTGTCTTCAGCGGCCGAAGGTGCCATGACGGGTGCGGTCAGTGGAGCCTTTTTACACGAAGTCTTGCATTCACCTTCCTCACCAGCGTACCAACGGCAACGACGACGACGACAACAACAACAAGTTTCAGCCCAAGAGGAAATGGCGGCGGCGCGGTCGTCGGCTGCAATGGGACTCGCCGGATATCCTTCCATGAATACAGCGGCGGATTTCACCAATTCGTATGACGATGATAATAACAACAACAACACTATTGATGATATTGCGCCCCGTCCAACTCGTCGGCGTGCCAGACCAAGAGCGAGCTATCGAGTCTTTGAAGAACGGGATCCATTGACAGGTGCCAGTACCACTGTGGTCCAAGCTGGGGCTTCCACGACGAGGATTCTACGACCCACTACCCGTTCTTCAACGACACGAAGAAGTGGTGACGGCATGACTGATCCTCTCTTGAGCATGCTGGTGCATTCCTACCTCCAAGAGGGACGTCGTGGCGGCGGCGCTGGTGGTGCAGGGATGCCCAATCCGGATAACATGAATTACGACGAACTTTTGCAAGCCTTTGGAAATGGCAATGACAACATGGGAGCTTCCGATGGTGACATTCGAGCATTGCCTTGCAAAAAAATTGAGGACCCAGAAAAGGAACTCCCGGAAGTTTCGAGAGAGTGTTTGATTTGCTTGGAGGATTTCCAAAAGGACGAGACACGCATGACTTTGCCATGTTTGCATGGGTTTCACAAGGAGTGTGCACAAAAGTGGTTGCGAACCAATGGATCTTGTCCCATTTGCAAGCACAAGATATCAACAACTAGCTAGCTCGATAAACAAATAAGAACTACCTCCTCAATCATCAGCATTCATCGTCTATTCTAGTAACATTCTTCTTTTCTTTATTCCGACAAGACATCCTCGAAGCCTCCACCGGATTGGAGACCATAAAAGGCTTTTAGCTGTCCCAATGGACCATAGCCTCGTTCGGAATCCGACACGGAATCGGCAGAATTCAAGCTCTCTCCCATGACACCAAAGATTCCTGCCTTTTTCCGAATATCTTCGAGGCGTTTCTTGTTGGTGCCAAAGTCATTAAAGTCAGAGGAGGTCGCCAAGGAGCGGAAAAATACTACTTGCTTTTCTTCGTCTACCAAAAATTCCACTTCGTCAATGGTCCAAAACAAATCGCTTCTTTTGACTTGGGCTTTTAGATAATATTTGGCTTCCTCGTCATTTGCCGGTGGAAGAATTTGGCAGGTGGGGTCCGTCATGAGAGCACCCTTGATGCGGGCCAATACTTCAACTGAACTGTACTGAGAGGGATCATACGTCCAGGGGGGCAAGTACAAATCCAAATTCTTGACATTGGAAGTGGAAACACAAGGATATTTGCTGGACGTACTGCATTTTTCAATCGTTTTGGTCTTGGCGGCGGCGAGTGCTGGTGAAGGAGGAGGAGGAGGAGTCAATGAAGTAGTTATTTCCTCGTCGGCAAACGCCATATTGGGTCCTGCAATCATGACCGAGGCCATGGCAGCGGCTTGGAACCAAGATTGACGGGAATATAATAGGGGTTGCGTGGGTTGTTGCTGGTCGTTGTCACCATCATTCGTACTCAAAGAAAGGGGAGTGGTTGTATACTGTGAAAATTGGGAGTGACTGAATGCTCCTGTCTGGGCCACCAGTATCAGAAATGAGAGTTCCAAGAGCTTCATATTAGATCGATTCTTCCAATGGGCGGTTGTAAGGCAAACCTACTGTAAATGAGTTGGTTGGAAGATCCATCAAAGGGAAGGTGTTTTGTCAGAGCTGACGTACCCGCGAACACAGGGCGGACGGTTTTAGTCCGATCTGTCAATTTCACTCACAACGTCAGGCAGAAATCCATCATCGCAACGGGTCACTCACATCACATCAAACAACAACAACACACTACCCAACGATGAAGTCCTTCCAACTTGTATCCATGATAATGATCCTCCTAGCACAGCGAGCAACGTGTTTTGTGCAAAGAAGTCCTTTGAGCTTGTCTTCCAGCAAGAGTGTGTTCTCACAGGACCTTTCCATGGATGTGTCGGCCATCACTGAAGCTTCGCACTCGCTCTCCACCGCTGCGGCATCATCGGGAATGCTTCTTGCCGAAACTGAAGCTTGGGTGCAACCTACCGCACTTTTGCTTGGTCCATTTTTGAATTTTCTTTCTTTTGCAATGCTTTGCCGAGTGGTAGCGTCATGGTACCCTGAAACCAATTTGAATAAAGTCCCATGGATTTTCGTAGCATGGCCCACAGAACCACTTCTTCGGTTGGTCAAGGGCGTAGTTCCTCCTGCATTCGGCGTTGATATCACTCCCGTATTTTGGTTGGCTATTTTCACATTCTTGAACGAGATTCTCTTGGGGCAACAGGGTTTGTTGGTCATGAAGATGAAATATGGCATTTAGAAACTTGATATTTCTTGTATATACACTGCCATCGAAGCCTGGTCAAATCTGATAGAGCAAACGGAAAAGATACACAAGCATATTGGTGCAAAACTAAGCCAATTGTGCTAAGGACAAGAAATCAGATTGGGTCGTATTTCGACCAACAACAACAACATCAAGTTGAACTGTAAAGCAAACGCAGTATAATTCTAATTATTTTAGAATGGGAATATTAACCGGAGTATCTACCAACTAAACTGGGAGGAGGCTCTGTTTCCAATACTTGTGGATTTTCTTTCAAATATTCTCTGACAGTTGTCTTTCTATCGACTAGTACCGTCTCGTCTAGAAATGAATCCAAGCAAGTGTCTCCCATGGATTTGGACGCCAGATAGCAGTGACGGAGGTAGACTGCACATGGCCGAAGACCCGAGTCTCGCTCCCAACCCCATATTTTCTCTACACCATATTTTTTGTAATTGGCTTCGAAACGTTTTTGTCCCCAACGTTTCAAGTAGATGGAATCGGTTCCGGCAGCACAAAGAATTCCTTTGTTAACTACTTTCCCATCGGATTCCTCATAGGGAACCTCGATTATATCAAATTCTTCTTCACGTTCCAAAAAGGCAGGGCTAGGAAGACCATTTTCCATCATATCATCATTAGGGACTTCAAATACAGAGCAAATGAACCCTGGGTGACCCTCCAAATATTCTGTGGAGAGTGACGACATTTCTTTTGTTTCAAGGTTGGCAATTCCACGTTGGAAAAAGATGGAGGCTGGATGGCCAAAAACCCTTCGGTAATTCTTCACTCGGCCCAGCCGGAAATTTTTGAGATCGGGAAAGGTTGTTCTTGAGGACCGTTCCGACAGAAGGGAACCAAATCCCAGGATGGTGATCCAATCATCCTTCGAGTCCATTTTGTCCTGAATTTCAGACTGTTGACCTTTTCTTACTGTACTTGTAATCTGACTATAAGCAAATACCTTTGGGATTCGAGCTGCTGGATCGTAAAGCACAAGGGATATTACGAGTGCTGTAAGGATATCAAGCATCCTCGATTTCAAATGATTTTGTGTGTGGAATATATGATTGGGATAATTTGAAGGCCTACAATAGTACCACAGACTTAGATTATTTGTTATGGTTCTTCATCCACTCGTTCTTCATGTCCTTGAACCGCTCGCGGACAATGTGATTGTGTAGATGGTTATCTCTATCATACTGATGAACCACTGGACTCAGTCTTCCGTCCCAATTGTACACATCAGACGTCTCAGTGTCGTAGAACCCCCACTCCTCAAACTTCTTTGTTCGGAGTGCTCCAAGGTTGTTGATGATGCCCTTTCCTTGTTCCCAGACCACCAACCTTTTGATGGTTTCAGCGCTTGCAAGCTTGCTACTATAGTATATATAGTTGTGGAAACCTTTGGAATAGATATGAGATGCGCTATGCAGAAGAAAAGATGAAGTGCTTGCTCGACTGTGTGCTGATAACTTACCTTGATCAGCTCCAGTCATTTTGATATCCGTTTCATCCCATTCATTCACCATGGCTCGCAAGTATGTTTCGATGGCTACTTGCTCACCCATTGTAGATCCAGAACAGATTGTGGGCTTTTCTTGCAGCGCTTGAAGCGTTCCTTCGCCATAACTTCTTCGGAGCCAGTTGGCGTTCTTTGTCGATTTACCAAGTCTAGTAGCCTCCGTGTTCTCTCCAAAGAAGTATAAGAGTCCTCCTTGATTTCTCGGTACGTCAGCGAATGGATCCGTTTGGAAGTAGCTATCACGAGCATCAATGAGCATGATCCAAGAGTCTGGGTTGTATTCCTGAGCCCAAATCCAATACCATTCGTATCGAAGGGTCGCTACCACTCTGCCAATGCGTTTATCCTCGGCTTTTTCGATCACGTTACCGTCCTCATCTTTCCATCCATATACATCGTGCAGCTGGCACATTTGGAAAATATCGAGTTGACCATTCTTCTTGATACGTGGGCTGTGCTCACCTTTCGAAGTGAAACAACGCAATTCGTGAATGTAGACGACGACGTTATCCTGTTCCTTCAAGTAATCCAAAACGTGCGCCTCAAGTAGATTATAGTCTGCAATGGCCAATACGATATCCCCGTCAAAACCAGTCTGCCGCAGTGTATCAATAAAACAAATGTAATACGGCAATCCATACCCTTCTGCGTAGGCCATGACAACATCTTTATCAGGCTGCAGGTTGAGAGAATTGGGAAATGTTAGTGCAACTTCCACTAGCATTATCGACATCCTTTGTCACTTTCGAACTCACCCTGTGTCTTCCAATAGCAGGCTCTACAACCACTACAGCGGATTCATTCAAATATCGGGTCGGTTTCGGAAATATAGTAGGGCCGATGACTTCGATTTTCTTGGAACGTTCAAAGAGTTCCGATGTACTCTCTGTTCGAATAATTGGTTTGAATTCTTTTCCATTTACAATAGCTAGTGTCCCCCACAATAGGAGAGAAGGTATGAATCTCCTCATTCCGAATGATGAAGCGTTCTCCTGTTTCAGCGAAATGCGATTTGAAATTTGTTTAGGTTTTGTTTAGTTTCGTTGGTTTGGCATTTTTCGATCCCTTCGACCAAATTTGACCCCTTCGACTGTCCCACGTAGAAAACCCACGTATGCATTCCGCTTTTTCAAGAATTCATTGTTGCAAAGCTAATATTAATAAGAAGACCATATCATTCGTAGTGCAGTGACCTCTGCGAATTGTTAAAGCTTTTATACAATGTTTTCAGTGACTGCCGCACGTATTGTGCCTGGATTGGTCTCGCGCCGTTCGCTTGCTCCAGCAATGCAGCAAATTGCTTCGTTTAGATTTTCGGGTCACAGTACACGTAAGCAATCAAATGTTGCGGACGAACAACTCAAATCTCTGATGAAGAACAAAGCAAAGCCACCCGTAGAAGAAAAGCCAAAGGAGGAAAAGCCAATTGAATTCAACGAGACTCTAATTCGAAAGGAGGAAACTTTTCCTGTAGATGCTGCCCTCATTAATCAATTTGCTCCAAAGATTAAGGTAATTGGTGTTGGAGGTGCCGGTGGAAATGCTCTGAATAACATGGTCACGAACAAATTGAAGGGGGTCGAGTTCGCTGCACTCAATACTGATGCACAGCACCTGGCCACCAGTAGAGCTGACACCAAAATCCAAATTGGTGCTGAATTGACAAAAGGTCTTGGTTGTGGCGCCAATCCAGATGCTGGCCGTATGGCAGCGGAAGAATCTAGAGAAGAAATCAAGAAAGCTGTTGAGGGTTCTCACTTGGTCTTCATTACCGCTGGTATGGGAGGCGGAACAGGGACAGGAGCTGCTCCAGTGATTGCTGATATCTGTTATGAAATGGATATCATGACTATTGGAGTTGTCACCATGCCATTCAACTTTGAAGGAACTCATCGAAGAAGATTGGCTTTGGAGGGCATTGACCGTCTTGCTGAAGTCGTAGACACTTTGATTGTAATTCCCAACCAAAATCTCTTTGAAATTTCTGGACCAGAAACAACCTTTGCTGACGCATTCCAGATGGCAGACGACGTTCTTTTGGGAGGTGTGAAGACCGTCTCAGAACTGATGACATCGCCTGGAATCATCAACCTCGATTTCGCTGATGTCAGATCAGTAATGTCAGATATGGGAAACGCCATCATGGGTACTGGCGTATCGGATGATCCAGAAGACAGGGCGATAAAAGCAGCAGAGCAAGCTTTGGGAAATCCTCTGCTTGGTTTATCCCTTGACATTTCTTCCGCCAAGGGAGTCCTTGTTAATATTTCGGGTGGATCAGATATGACGCTTTATGAGGTCGACCGAGCAGCACAGCTCATCACAGGCAAAGTAGCAGACGAAAATGCCAATATTATCTTTGGCAGTACACATGACAAATCGCTAGAGGGCAAGATTCGGGTTAGCCTTGTTGCTACAGGCATTGACCGCCTTGACTATTATTGAGAATTTTAAAATAGCCAAAGTTGCTTTTTGCATTATATGGGCCGCAACTCTAGGCCTATCCCGTTTATTATTCACACTAAAGTTATTTTACAACAGCAACTACCGATACGTGCACTTTTATTGTCACAGCTATTTCTAATGTTATGCATCGGCTACCGACAAATTCAAGAAGCGGGTGCTCTCGCCAGTTCCAAAATTCGCTCGTTCCGTAGAGGTTGCTTCGACAGTAATCCATGGGGTGTTGTGCTTCACGTCAACTTTTCGAAAAAGACCAAACCTGAATTTCTCGGTCATTCTCATGTGAACGCTTCCGCCCGAAGCGAAAAGATTCAGTTCGATTGGAATGATTTGGTTTTGAGTTATGGGCATTACCAAGAGATCAGAGCTTCCCAAAAGAGAGTTCAATCGGAAATAGGGATCTGCTGAAGCGGTAGAAGGGGCCATCTTTGGAATCAAGGTTTTGTACACGGCCCGGTGATGCACGTTGACGCTGTTGTCGTCGCACATGCGATCACAAAACATTTTCAACATTGCGAGTCCGTTTCTTGTGTCTTTGCCGCTTTCACCCTGTTGCAAAAATTGCAAGCCATTAACATCAAGTGTGGTATGAGTGATAATTTCAGTTTCTAGATCAAAACTGGAATATTCGCTTTGATCAGCGACATCGAGCTCAAGGGATGTAAGAAAAGTAGCTTCTTCCAAACTTCGCAGAACCATTTTCTTGTCATTCAAACGAGAGTATCGAACAAGATTCGTTTGAAGTTTTCTAATCTTCTGCTCTCGAACATCCTCCCTGGAGACGAAATCGCGCGATGGAGAACCCAATACAAACGCGATGGACGCTGGGCTGCTTGGAACGAGAGGAGCTGCTGTTGCCATCTTCACCGCACTGTCTCTGAATATGTCGGTGTCCACCTGAAAATGTGTCGCTAAAACACAGAAAACAAAATACGCGTGCCGGCCATGACACGGCTTGATCGCTGAAATGCATGGAATAATTTAGTCCCTATTAGCTAGTCACCTCATCCTTGTGTACCGGTAGTCGTACCTTGGCTGTTTGTCATGAGTGACAGGGTACAAAGGAATTGAATACAATCATGATAGTCAAATTGGCATAGTCCTATAGTGATAAGAGCTGTAATCATATATTTGACTGAGCAAAACTTTTTGTGTAGGATTAGTTGGTACTTATTTCTTGATGCCTGTCTTGGACAATAGCAAGTTGACTTTTGCCTTGATGAAATCAATGACTTTCTTAATTTCAGCCAGTAATAGATCTGAATTGACATGGAAAATCTTTTCTTGGTAAATTGCAAGGTCTTGGTTGACCAGGAACAAGTCACCGGCAAGCTTCGCACTCTCTTCACTTGATGACGCCAAGGATGACTTGATTTGTGCAATCTGGTGCCTCAACGATCCTACGGTATCGTCACATTCTCTCCTACTGGCGCTCACACCCTCAATATCTCGCTGAAGCCTAGAAGCAACATCGTCCTTTTCTCTGTTGGCATCCGCCAGTTGTTGTTCAGCTCGTCTAAGCGCTTCTTGCAAGTTGTTGATTTGCGCCCATAGGTTCTCTTTGTCGACATTTGCGATCGATGCAGCAGCAGCAAGTCTTTCGGAACAAACCTCATCGCAATTTGGTGCAGGAATCTCATCTGATGGTTCTTCCACTTGTTGCTCGGACGGGGCATCAACCATGTGGTCCTCTTGTGCTGCGGCAAAGGTCAAGGGGGATGTGCTAGCTCGCCATAAGAGGAGAGAGATGAGAAGTTGAGCAATTTTCATTATATAACAGCTTTGAGGAAGCTTGCTGTACCGTAGTGTAGTGTTGGGTCGTCGTGGGGTTGTGACATCAGAGAGGTCCATTGGACGTTGGAGACATCGGATTCTAGCTAGAAACATCACCGATACGGCAAACGGACAGGCTTCAACTTGGCACTCCGCTAGTACCTGTAAACTCCACTCATTACAGTATGATACTGGTGTCTCTTCCGACCGGTATACTAGTACGAGCACCGCAGTCTCTTGTTTCAAGCAGTCTTGTTCTAGGAATCAGAATGACGTTGCTGCACTCCGCCAGTATCTGTAAACTCCAACCATTTTGATATTGGTGTCTCTACCTACTAGGAATACGAGTACCGTAGTCTCTTCTTGTTTCAAGCAGTTTTTGTTCTAGGAATCACAATGATGTTGCTATGTTGCTACGAAATTGAGGTTCATTGCTAAAAGGAATGAACTGCATGTACACCTGGTCTGGATGTAGAACAGATGATAAACTTTGCGACTTCTTGTGACTGTGTGTTGCACTATTGCAAATTGCAGATATCATTTGCAAGACTGAATCAGCCGAAGTTTCCATCACTGCTTCTAGTATAGACGCTAGTACAGGATTCGCTCTCAAGATCAATACCAATTGGTACTTCTCGGCTACTTGGTCTCTTTTCCAGCTGTAGCATCAGCCCGTCTACAATCAAATCATCCAGCTCTAGACTAACTTCTTGGTTGGTACCACGCTGTACTATTTGTGCAGTGCTTTCTTCAGTGCTTTGTCGATTCCGTGGTCGATGCTCGATTGCAAAGTTGTCGGTGCTTGGCAGGTCTTCGACGTCATTGACACTCGGGCAGCTCCAAGCGTCTGAATTACCAATGATACTACCAGCGCCTTCTTCTTCCACTTCGTCACTATGACTCCATGAGTCGTTTTCCGTGTAGATGCTACCATCGCTGGAAGTGACTGCAGAAACATTGTCCTGACGAATACAATCTTCCATGTTTGGCGCCCGGAAGACGACCGGATCCAGGTCTATGCGGTAGGGTGGCTCGCTCTCAAAACTCGAGTCACTATGAATTATGGAAGGCAAACCATAGGTACCTTGAGAGAAAACTGATGGGTCATCCGGCAAGGAAGAGTTTCCATCCACTTCTGTGCGATCATCGTCACTGAGTGCAAGATAGTTGTTGCGGCATAATGGGCACTCATCATTTGACTTGAGCCATTCCACCATGCAACCTTTATGAAAGTGATGATTGCACCGTTTGTTGTGGGACCAACAAATCGCATCACCATCGGCATAATCCAATAGACAAATTGCACATTGCGGTCTTCCGGCTGCCATTGAATCGCCAGATTCTTTTGTGTCTTCGCCACTAATCGACCGGCATATGAATAAGTCACTCTCCTTGTCGTTTTCTTCTGAGTCATCTTTGCTCTCATCTTGGACCATACTGACCCTCTTTTCAGTTTTAAAAGTTGTGAGTACACGAGCACGTTGCAACAACGACGGGCAAAAAGATGAAAGATTTACCTGTGAAATTAGAATATTCGCAATGAATTCCTTCCTTGCCTGTGTCGATAGGGATATTGTGGATGACTGAACTTCTGAAGAACGTATTTCTGCCAGAAATTGTTCGATTTCAAGCTGTTCTTC
Source organism: Cylindrotheca closterium (assembly GCA_933822405.4). Taxonomy (NCBI): domain Eukaryota; phylum Bacillariophyta; class Bacillariophyceae; order Bacillariales; family Bacillariaceae; genus Cylindrotheca; species Cylindrotheca closterium. The sequence continues at coordinate 446,746 of CAKOGP040001112.1, read as the reverse complement.
AAGATTTGCGAGCTCATCTAGATCGCTGAACCCATCTGCTGAGCTTTCTTCTGGCAGGTTTCTTTGATTTGAAGCTCCTTGTCCCTCATTTCGAGTTGCTCTGTTCTGTTCTGTACTTCGTTTTCTTAACTTTTTCAATCTGCTGCTGATTTTTAGAAGGCTTATCGCATTCATCAGATGTGGCGAAGATGTGAATCAAACAAAAACACAATCCATCAAATGCAACAATGCATGCATCGAACAAAAAAGAGACAGTATTGATTGTTAGCGATGATCTCGGGTCTCAGTGATGTCCTGTGTACACTCAAAACATACCATACCAAAATAAGAAACACAAATCCAAGCCCGAACGCTACGCCAATCCACCACATGTATTCTCTTTCTTGTCCTGTCGCTTCCCACATACTACTGAAATGCACACGATTCCAGTCAATATCCTCCCTGTTGCATTGAAGTGTGAATTTCAACAAATTCAGATCTCTCGTTAAAATTTGCCTTTCGCTTCAAGATGTGTGAAGGTCAGATCTCATGTAAAGATTTTGTTCCGTTCGACGTTGAGACTTATTTGATATGATACAGTAGGTATAGTCAGATTTTGTGGGTTACAGGTTGTGGTCGGAGAAGTCGACTGGTCAATGCGCAAAATATTTTTATGCGAGATATTGCCAACAAAAACAAATTGCAATGATGATCCTAAAAATGCGGCCCCTCCTCACTCTATTCGTGTCCATTTTTATCCTACTATTGTCTTTCTTTACTTTGTCGAATGCTTTGTTCTTTCCACAGGTGAGGAGGGTAATGTCGGGTATCTCTAAAATGCGTGTTCTAAGCTTTCCACTCACAGAGTGCTTTTTCGAATCTTCATGTCAAGTTTGACACGGTGGCAGACATTCCAAAAGACTACTTTCAGCAGCAGAAAACAATATTTGGCGAAGTCGCTCGGGTAATCGATGGGGATACTATTCGAATTGCACACTGTCGGTCTCGTTTTTCGTGTCCCAAAATTGACATAAATCAGAAGAAGATTTTCGACAAGACAATGTCCATTCGAATTTATGGTGTCGATGCTCCCGAACTTCAAAAGCGGAAATCGGACCCTCCGTCTCAACCTTTTGCGGAAGAATCAAAGCAGCTGGCTTCTGAACTCGTGCTAGGAAAGAAGGTCACAGTTAAATTGCTCCGTCGAGATCAATATGGCCGAGCAGTTGCGAAGGTACAGACTCCCAGACGCTTCAACAGTTTTCCACCATTTGTCAAGAAAGATTTATCTATAGAACTCACAAAGAGAGGTCTAGCCACGCTGTATACTGGAGGTGGAGCAGAATATGACGGAAATCGTGCACTGTTGGAATCATTGGAGGATAAAGCGAAGAAAAGTCGGAGAGGCGTTTGGTCTAGCGACAACTATGTTTCCCCAGCAGAATTTAAGAAGACGCAAAAGCTATCAAAGCAGCAAGTAAAGAAATAGAAATCAATTTCATGTTTAGTATGTAGTTTTAGTAACAAGAATGATGTATTTTATGACTCCGTCGACCAATTTTGCGGGTTTTGCCGTAAGTCGGAGAAGTCGATTGAGCAAAGCTCTCAAATAATGTGCTTGTTCGCATTCTGAAAAAGTCGGTGCATCCATCACCTTGATTCTATAAAAAAATGCAGTCACCACTTACTTGTCTCTTATCCATCTTTGTTGTACTCGTGTCAATATCTGTTGCGTCGACTTTGTTATTCCCACAGGTGAGGAGAATAATGTTGCCTATCTCAGATATACGTGTTCCGTCATATCCTCCTCTCACAGTTTGTTTGTTTCATCGCATCTTGTTCATGTCAAGTTTGACACTGTCGCAGACATTCCAAAAGACTACTTTCAGCAGCAGAAGACAATATTTGGCAAAGTTCTGCGGGTCATTGATGGGGACACTATCAGGATTGCACACTGTCCGTCTCGCTTTTCGTGTCCAAAAAACATTGACTACCATCATATGAAGACTCTGTCCATTCGGATTTATGGCGTTGATGCTCCCGAGCTTCAAAAACGAAATGCATATCCTCTGTCTCAACCTTTCGCGGAAGAAGCAAAGCAACTGACTTCTGACCTTGTGATAGGAAGGAAGGTAAGAGTTAAGCTACTCCGTAGGGACCAGTACGGCAGAGCAGTTGCGAAGGTACTGGTACAAACTTCCAAACGCTTCTCTTTTCCACCATTTGCGAAGAAAGATGTGTCTATAGAACTCACAAAGAGAGGTCTAGCAACGCTGTATACTGGGGGAGGTGCAGAATATGACGGAAATCGTGCACTATTAGAATCACTAGAGGGTAAAGCAAAGAAAAGCCGGGTGGGCGTTTGGTCTAACAATAACTATGTTTCCCCAGCAGAGTTCAAAAGGATGCAATAGTGAAGACCTGCAGTATGGTACTGTACCTACTATTTTCAAGTGTTTAGTTTAGGTGTCAAGAAAATCATATGATATGTATCATACCGGTACCCGTATCATATGATCAAGAAAACCAACCAATGTCTGACTCAATCGACCCACTTTGTGCTACGTCATCCGATGACTCAAGAATCTTGGCGGGTCGGAATACTTTGGAAGATCCTGCCCATCACACACATCACTTTCGCACAACGGACGTTGAGAGCAGTCGTCGACATCATGTCGCTTTTTCAATACAGTTTGAACGATGTTGTCACCCTTGTGACATCAAGGTTGACAGACTTGGCAATGCCAATTGTCTACATGGGCATTGTACCCGACTTTTTGATCCGTTTGGGAATCCGCTACCGTTTGCAGGACACTCTCATCACCCTACGCGCCAAGGATGCTGAGGATGAAATGGAGGCAAAGATGAAAACCATCGAAGCGTTGAAGACAAACCCTACCATTGCCATCGCTACTGATGAGGCTAATGATCAGCATTATGAAGTCCCCGCCGAGTTCTACGACCTTTGTCTTGGACCAAGAAAGAAGTATTCGTCTGGCTACTGGCCAAGCCGTAAGACTACCTTCGAAGAGAGTGAGGAAATCATGCTCGACATGTACTGCAAACGTGCAGGCGTTAAAGATGGAATGAAGATTGTAGATATTGGATGTGGATGGGGAAGTTTGACCCTATACCTTTGTGAGAAAGTATGTATTGTTTTTCTGAGTTCTAATTCAGTTTCGTCGTTGCACTCACAACATGTCGAAATTTTGCACAAATCATTACAGTTTCCTAACGCCAAGATTACCAGTATTTCCAACAGTAATTCTCAACGTGAATTCATTTATGCCGATGCCAAGAGACGAGGATTGAACTGGCAAAACATCAACATCGTCACATGCAACATTAGTGACGACAAGGGTGCTTTGGATGTCGTCAAGGATAATGATCTTGCGATGACTATTGAGATGTGAGTATGTATTGTGTCACAGTATTTCATGGGAAATAGCGTGGCTGACATTTGTGATAACGGCTCGCAGGTTTGAACACATGAAGAACTACTCCATGCTTTTGAAGAAGGTTTACGGTTTCTTGAAACCCAAAGGAAAGTTGTTTGTCCACATTTTCACACACAAGGATTTCACATACAATTTTGAGGACGGCTGGATGGCTGATAACTTTTTCACGGGTGGAACCATGCCAAGTGATGACATGCTGGTAAGTTTTGCTAGAGCCATTATATGTTGGACTTGGTCGTCGGCATTAATGAACTCGTTGATCTCACATCGGCTCAACTCTCGTTTCGCAGCTTTACTTTTGCCAAGACTTTTCTATTATGAATCACTGGCGTGTCAATGGAACGCATTATGAGAAGACCTCTAACGGATGGTAAGTCATGGTTCATGGCTTTGTTGGTCGAATGGTTAGCTTCGAAGAACCAACTAATCCGAAATTGTCTCCCGTCTAGGCTCGACTATTTGGACAAGAACTGGAAGAATGGAAAGCTTCAACCTGTGTTGGCAAAGGCCTATGGGGAAGGAAAAGAGAAATTTTGGTACATCAACTGGCGTTTGTTCTTCTTGGCTTGTGCCGAATTGTGGGGCTACAAGCGAGGACAAGAATGGATCGTCTCCCACTATTTGTTCGAACGCAAGTAGTAAGATAGCTCATGCTAATACAAGCCTGCTGCTGAGTGTAACGCAATGTCAGTACTCTTCCTTCACTGTCGACATTTCATGGATCGTGCTTATTGAACGAATTACTCATGCTAATAGCAGCCTGCAAACTGTAGTTCAATGTCAGTACTGTACCAATACCAATACCAATACCAGTCAGTAGTATCCCTCATCTCTTCGCATTTCATGAAACGCGCATATTTCGCGCGCCGTAACATCCATTCGAACTCATCAACAAAATGAACCAAAAATGATACGTTGACTCTTTTGCTGTATCTGGAAGTTGAACTCATACACAAAACAACATTTCTGGGCAGTACTTAGGGAAGTTAGTCAAGCACTTTCACAAAACTACAAATGGGAAAGAAAAGCAAAAGAGTTCGAACGAAACAAGAAACTGAAGCCACGATGACAGGAGAACTCAAAAAAGAAGACCAGTACGCGCTTCACAAGAAAGAGTTTGACAGAATCATCGCCAAATATAAGCTTGATGACCCCAAGAAGGCTGAAGGTATCGCGGAATTGCTCACCAACCAAGATAGTGGTGTGTCGGCGCCAGCTTTTGCGGAAAAGTTTGGTATGCAAGTTGAAGAAGCAGTCGTCTTTTTGGAATGGATCAAAGGTGAGTATCTGATACCAAAATCTTCGTAGTCTTTTCCCACAACATATCCCCACTGATTTCGTTTTTCGTATCCTTGTCAGTGGGAATAAAATTCAAGGAAGAAGCGATAGATACCGCCAAGAAAGCAGGGCTCAGCAAATCGTCCTAATCGCTTTTATAGAATTGCTAGAATACATTTTAAAAAACTGTTTCAATTTCGAACTCGTGCCTTCATGTTGTGGCTCACTTGCAGTCCTGTGGGTTGCTACTGATGGCCGTTCGTGTTTTTGTTGATGGCAGCCATTGACTAACAAATGCAAAGCCTTTTGGGCGGCGGCGGTACACTAGAACGATGGAACCGGGAGACACTCCCACTCAAACAAGAATAAAGCTCAATCCGTAGCGCATATAACGTTCCAGCAGTCTTCTGGGAATATTGTAAGATGTCAGATATCAGTTCGGTACCTCGTACCAGGTGCCGGTCGGTACCTGGCACCGTAGAAATGTAGGAATGAACGTTGCACACCAGATCACGACTCATAGGAATCGTTTGGAGATTCTTACTTCTTACACGAACAAAATGCGTCCGTTAAAAAGTGGATTTGAATTGGAAAAAAGAGAGCGAGATGACCGGTTCAATGCATTTTGAAACCATCGGTAACCCACAGGTCGACGAAAGTTAGGTGCAGCTGTTCAGCTCCAACATTCCAAAATGATACGCTCTCGTATCGCATCCCTTCGCAACACATTGTCCCCGCTGTGCCGTGGAGTACCGAAATCTCCAGCTGGCCGAAGTCTTCGAATTGCTCAGAAGCCAGCAACTTCGTGTCTGTCAACACTGGCGGCATCTGAGGATAGAGTAAGATTCTCGGCTGTACCATTTCTTGCAGCCACAATTCTTTCAGCAGTTGTTGTGAAATCGTTTGAGGAAGACAAAGCAGACTGCTGTGGGATCATTGGTGTTGTCGGATCTGCTGAGCATGCAGATGCCCGAGAATTCCTCTTGGATGGTTTGACAATCTTGAAGAACCGTGGATACGATAGTGCTGGGATCGCTACAGTTCCTCATGGAGGTGGAGAGATTGAGGTTGCTAAGTATGCTTCGGACGGCGACAAGGCAGATTCCATCGAATTGGTCAAGAAGAACACAGTTTCCCAAGGCCACACCCTTGGAATTGCTCACACCCGTTGGGCGACCCATGGAGGAAAGACTGATGAAAATGCCCATCCACACACTGATTCTTCCGGAAAGATTGCTTTGGTACACAATGGAACCTTAACGAACTCCAACGAACTTCGAAGAGAACTTCAAGCTGAGGGACACAAATTTACCTCTGAAACTGATACTGAAGTCATTGTCAAGCTCATTGGCAAGTTTTACGCCAAAGGAGATCTATCCTTGAAAGAAGCTACAGAACAGGCATTGAAGTTGTGTGATGGATCATGGGGATTGGGAATTATTTGCTCAGATAACCCAGATGAGCTTGTTGTCGCTTGCAATGGTTCTCCTCTTGTCATTGGTATTTCCAGCGACCGTACCTTCATTGCATCTGAAACTTCTGCCTTCAACAGATACACCAAGAACTTTATTAGTATGAAGGACGGCGAAATCGGAGTCTTGCATGCTGATGGCCGCACTTTGGATCTTGGTCGAGCACAAATCGCTCCTGACCAAGAAGTGAAGCTTTCGCCGGCCCCATTTCCACATTGGACTTTAAAGGAATGCATGGAACAACCTGAAGCCATTGCACGTGCACTTGGCTTTGGAGGTCGATTGTCTCCACAACGAGTTCTACTCGGTGGTCTCGACAAGAACGAAGAGCAGATGAAGAGCATCAAGCACATGACCCTCAGCGCTTGTGGAACATCCCTGAATGCTTCGCGATATGGGGAACGAATCATGAAGCACTTGGGATCTTTCGATTCTGTCAATTCGATTGATGCCGCAGAAACAGAGACGAAGGACTTTCCGTGCATGTCCAACATCAACTCCACTGGTCTTATTGTCGTCTCTCAATCTGGTGAAACCAAGGATGTACAACGTGTCGTTACCAATGCCATGAGCAAGGGAGTAACTGTCTTGAGTGTTGTCAATTCAGTTGGTAGTTTGATTGCCCGAACCACCAAACTTGGTGTTTATTGCAACGCAGGAAGAGAGAATGCTGTTGCCAGTACAAAGGCATTCACAACTCAAGTTACTGTGTTGTCATTGATTGCACTTTGGTTCAAAGAAATGAGAGATCGCATAGCTGGTCGGGGTCCAAGTCTTGAAGCACAAAGACTGAAGGAATCTTTGATGCGCCTACCAATCGCTTTTGGTATGGCTCTGAAGACACATGATCAATGCAAGAGAATTGCAGAGAGGCTGAAGGATAAGGAGCATTGCTTTGTCTTGGGAAAAGGTAAGACTTCAATGAATTCATGGCATTTTTGGAGCGAATCATTTCTCATTAAATCTATTCTGTTAGGCTACGCTGAACCAGTAGCAATGGAGGGAGCTCTAAAGATCAAGGAAATGTGTTATCTTCACGCTGAGGGATACAGTGGTGGTGCATTGAAGCATGGACCTTTTGCTCTTATTGAAGATTCCACGGGAAGGTTCGGTGCAACACCAATCATCATGTTCATCCTTGACGATCATCATGCTCATCATATGAGAACAGCTGCTGAAGAAGTCAAGGCACGGGGTGCTGAGCTCATCATTATTACTGACAAGCGTGCGCTTGCTCGAGATTTGGACGATGACCCAATTGTGATTCCTCAGAATGGCCCAATGACAGCTCTTTGTGGCGTGCTTCCTCTGCAACTCATTGCATATGAACTCGCTATGTTGCGGTAAGTATCGTGATTGGAAAGATTGCTTCAGCCCGCCGCCGCCGCCCCTCTTTCTCACCTTTTTTCTTTAGTGGAATTAACCCAGACACACCACGCAACTTGGCAAAGGCTGTCACTGTTGACTAGATGACTAGATGTGACAGTCATATTTTGGCAGCACATTATTTTTGATCTCATTTGTTGCTAAAAGGAAAACTATTTCTAAAATAAAGAATACATTCTTGAACACCATACCTAAAGGATACGATGAGTGCACTTGCTGTCAGTGCAGACTTTCGTCCTATCTCCGCCGCTGGCTAGCCATTAGCTCTTCATCACTTGGCTCAAACAACGAGGTAAACGAAGTAGCAGCATCTTGGGTGACTTTGCCTGCCTCTGCAAGATTCCTAAACCAGGTTGGAATTTCTTGATCTTCAATACCTAATCGGACGCAAGCGTCATGTGCAAATGTACAGCAATTTTTTCGCAATAGATCATACTCTTTCCCCATATACTCACTTGCCATGCCTTGCAGGATTCCCCTTGCATTTTGCTTTGACCTCCTGCCTCCCGTGAAAAGTGGTTTTCTGTCTCCAAAGTCGATGGTGGTTCTATATTGGAATCCAGGAGCAGTCATCGGAGCACATGTAAAGACTCCAGTGATGCCTTCGTATTCATTAGCTCCAAAGGCATATTCAATTCCGTTTACCTCAACACCCACATGGTAGGCTCCTGTTCCGAGTGTATGTAGTCCAGAGTTTAGGGTGTTAAAAATTTGACCGACTGGTAACTCAAACACACCAAATAGGGGAACGACAGCACTTTCAACAATCAAATCATATACATGCAAACGAATGCGGTTTGTTGAGACTAAATCTTGCTCTCTGACTTCATATCGTGATCGATGATTGCCAGTCGACGAACTGTCCAGCTTTTCCCGTTCTTCTTGAAGTGCACGAAGCTGAAGCCTCTCAATCATCGATGGACCTTTTGTTGATGTTGCCTTCGGCGATGCATTCACTATTGTCTCGGATGTGTATGTTACCACACTTGCGCCTTCACGGGCATTTATCTTTCTCATCGTGTCTATGGTGCAAAAGAACGAAAATTGTGATTCAAACGTATAGTATTGAATTCCAAACTGATGCTTCTCCTGTTTTGATGGCCGTTTCACTGCATGCTACTTAACAAATCATGCGTTACGCAATATTACATGGGGGAACGAGCGACGCTGGCTTGAATACTTAGAGCAAAAATCGCTTGTAAAAAATCTTAACTCCCACGAAGAGTATAAGCTCCCACGTGTATTTCGTTGGCCTAAAAAATTATCGACTCCGCAAACGCATGAGTATCAATAGACACAAGTGACTTTAGTCCTACTTCAGATATCCTGGTTGTTTTTATTTTTAAAGTATTTTTTTATGACCCATCGGTAAATAAGTTCTACGACCGTCTTGCAAAAGCCTTTTGCCAGGATCTGGCAGTAGTACTCCTCGTTGTCGAGAAGTGTGGATTGCGAATTCAAGAACCCACTGTTGTCGCGTATGTATCTTCGGACTTCGACCAACCACTAGAACCAATTCCAAGTCAGTAGATTTTCGTCATACTCTTACATCTTCAATCTACCGGTACCATACTCGATTGCCTCTTCATCGTGCCTCCTTTGAAGGCATCCTCATATAACCCGCCTAAATCGATCTCATCCATTCATTGCATCCAAAGCAAGCAGAATTTGATCAAAAGAAGGTCGTTGTGCCGGATCTTTTTTTGTGCAGGACTTGATCAGTGCATGGAGTTGTGGAGGACACCACTTTGGAATGTCTGGTCGTTTGTCACGATTCAACACAGCGAGTGCACATTGAATTGGACTCATGCCATCATATGGGCATTCTCGTGAAAGTAACTCCCAAACAATGATGCCGTAGCTGTAGACATCTGCCTTTTCATTGTAACTCAGGTTTGCTAGAACCTCCGGTGCCATCCATTGCACTGTCCCACAGTTCCCGGTCATGCTTCTTTCTTGTGCTTTTATTCGACTCAATCCAAAATCGCATACTTTCGCGTTGTAACTTTCATCCAGAAGAAGGTTTGCACTCTTCAAATCACGATGGAGCACTGGTGGGCTACCACTATGGAGATACACCATTCCTCTAGCTGCTCCAGAAGCAACTCGCTTGGCAAGCTCCCAGGGCCATGTTCCTCTAGGAATAAGTGGCGCAGTGTGAGGAGACTGCATCATGCTGTCTGCCCTGGGAGGAGTACCGATTTCACCCGGGAGGTACAATCCTATTGGCCAAGATCCTGCCGGTGTTCCATCCGATGGCACGTAGGGTGGCGTCAACGGTAATCGAAGAGCGTCCCACACAGATCCGTTGGCAGCAAGCTCTGTTATTATGGCACGATTTGGAGGATGCACACAAGCTCCCATGTACAGACAAATGTTTGGATGTCGCATACCCTATCAAAAAGAGGGAGGAATGAGAAAATAGGCATGGAAATTAAAAAAGATTCGCCATCCGAACTTGCCTTTAGCAGATTGATTTCGGCCTTGAACTCTTCGAGAATTGACTTGGCAACGTGCTGGTTCTGTGCTCCTCCGGTCAACACCTTTACGGCAACAGGAGTCCCTCTCCAGGAGGCTCTCCAAACTTGACCAAATCCTCCACCGCCAATTACTTCGACCAACTTGAGCTCGTCAAAATGAATGTAACCTTGCAATGATGCTGTCGCATTCGTGGCGTTGGTCAACTTCTTGCGCTTGTGAACGATACTCTTGCGAGGATCGCCACTTGGAATGGAAACGTCGGAGCTACCGTCCGATGGGTACGCCTCAGACTCGTCTTGGTTGAAGGATTGGTAGAAGTCGTCCTCCCCGTCGCGTTCTGAAATATGTTGACTCATTTGTTTCCAATGCTCTGAACTTCCGGTCTCCATTTGAACTAGTCGTAAATCCTCCAGCGACATGGAATGCGGCGGTGGCGCTGCGGCAGGCCGAGGCGCTAGCAGTCGATTTGCATGTGGAGGGTGCTTGCTGTGTTTGCTTGCATCCAGTGATGGAATAAAGGGAATGATACGGGGTTCTCTTCCAGGCGTGTGCAATGATGGCGGCATCATAGCAGCATCGAATCCTGGCGTATTATCTCCTGGGACGTCAATTGTCTTTTTCACATTGGCCATTAGTGGGGTTGCTGCGGATCTTGCTGGTGTCATTGGAACTTGCAGTCGACCACTGCCATGAGAGCTTTCCAAGCCCAAATCATAAGATCCCGCGGGATGAATCTGATTGAAATCCATGGAACTATCCGACGTGTAGTTACCAGACTGTTTTACATCGCCTGTCAGTGTTTCAAAAGAAGAGAAATTGGACGAAAGCGGTCGCACGACAGCCGAAGTAGTTCCAGCCGGACGCGGTAGTTCTGCATTGTGCGAGCTGCCCTGTCGTACATGGCTATGCGAGGAACTTCCAGTGAAACTTTGAAGGTGAGCCGTTGGCATTAGTGTTTTGGCAGCACTCGGGGATCCCAACAGTCCTGGAGTCTCCCTTCCACTTCCACTGATCGAAGTGGGAGTGTCAAACGGATGCAAAGTCGTCCGGCGTATGGGAGATGGCCCTTGGCTGAATGAATTCAGGGGACTGGCTCCTCCTCTTCGGTGAACTCCAGTTGGAGTCAAGTCCATCATGTTAGCCGCAGGACTACGGTAGGCTGATAGCTGCCCTTGCTGCGGCATGTAGTAGTTGCTGGCTCCGATGTAGCCACCAGAGACCTTTGGTGAGATGCTGTCCTGTTCCTTGAAAGAGCTCCTCCGTCTTCGATGTTCATCGTGAGAGGAGGAGTGAATGGACGCTGCAACAGCAGGTTCGTCGTAATAGTGTGGATAGTAGGTCTCCTGTTGATTATCATAGAAATCATACTCATTCTCGTGTGCCAGATAATTGCTCTTCAGAATCTCTTCTTCGTCATCGCTCCATTCATCTGTCTTCTTTTTGCGTGTTCGATACATTCTCCGTTGCCGTCGTCGATATTTGGAATTCGGCTCATTGGAAGAATCGGACACCAGGTGCAATAACAGGGCAGTGATGATGATTAAGAAACCCAGTATGGCATAGGGAGAGAAGGGCAAGAACCCAAAGTTGGATGCTTTGACCATGTCTGGATCCTCACTTCCAAAGACATCCCTCCATTGATCGGTTGCGGCTAGTGGTTCTTCCAACCGTACCAAGCGCTCATTGCGAGTCCGTATGTATCGTTCTCTCCTTAAGTTGTTGTTGCCATTGTTCCCCCGTTCTTTGTTTTGCAATCTCAGCTCATCATGCGGCTGTTTCATAGAGCTATGTACGTGTCCATCACCAATCCCCGTGATGAAGTGCGGCGTCCTTGGCCTCTTTCCCATGATAATAATCTATAGTACAGTTCACGAATATAAAATGAATTTTCCACGCTCGGAACTGAGTGTCAGTTTCCTAGGAAGCGCTTCACCACAAATAATGATGTTTGTCAATCGTCTTCAACGCAACAATTGTAAATCAGTTGACTGGTCAGGCAATCGGCATGCTCACTGCAGGAATAAACGAGCAAAGAGGTCTTTAGATGGTAATGTTGTTGATGATGTCAACCACGACAAGAAAAAGGTACGTTGGCTATACAGGCGGTTTGGTACCGGTACGCGAGATCTACCTCCGGGCGCTTTGAAGATATTTCTCATACTCGTGACCGTTTAAACACGAGTTTCACTGGAAAATTGGGGGGCTCAATCAACCTAAAGCAAGCACTCAGTATGTTGTTAGGATCCAAACTGAATCTTGCCAGTAGAAACCTGATGATTTTTTCTTTGAACTCCATACTGCTAAAGTTGTTTGCCAAGGAGCTTAGGAGGTAGTTAGTCCGCCAATTGTCTTCGTGTTTGACTACTTGGAACGGGGTTTCCTCCATCAGTCATTTTGTTCCTGTCATTTTGGTCGCAAACTCACAGATGCCTCCTCCCAACGTTCGCTTCTGCCGATGTTGAAACGACATCTCTGATGCTTCCATAAACAGACGAGCGCTGTTAATGGATCATTTGCCCTGAACAAAGCTTATCTTGCTTCATACTAACCTCATCAAGCCGCAGTGTTGACGACAACACCGGATAAGCATCATTGGGCTTTGAAAAGTATCAACCTTAAAGAAAAAGGAGACAATTCTGTCTCAAGACATCTGCGTTTTTTCCTTCAGAACTTTTTCAAACTGGAATATCAACGTTCTTGAGCTTTTCCCAAACGAAACACAATATACTGCAACGGCAAACGGCAGTGTTGGTAACGGCAATTGAGATTATCATCCCGTCGAGAAGGAATCAACTTCAATAGACATCACCAGAAGTGTCTTTCTCAACACATCATTTTCTGTGTTCAAACTGGACACTGAAGTTTATCATTGTGCCTGAGCCTATCCAGACGACATACAAACAATAGATTAATAGAATGGGAAAGAGTTTAACTTGGAACGAAGCAGAACCCGAAGTATTCGAGGTTCCACGGATAGACGATGAATTGATCGATGATGCATTTTATCAGGAAGATGAGATTGGCGAAATGCGACACACGGCATTTATGATTGAATGTGGACTGGAAGAGGACCCTCCAGATGGACCGGACGTACCGCCAATACCTTGGAAGCCGGAAGATTTGAAAAAGGCGGCTGAGGAAGCAGAAGCTGCCAATAAGAAGGAAGAGGAGGAGAAAGAAAAGAAAGAAAAACCAGCGCCCAAACGAGGGCCACCGAAGCGGACGCATTCAATGGACGAAGGATTGGTGGACTTGGAGGAGCATCTACCCGAGGCAGCAAAAAAGCCAGAACCGAACCGGGGTGTCGTTGCCACGCATTCTGGTGGTGTCTTCCAGAATCGACCGGCCAGACGGAAGGTACCTCCAAGCAGAACCATGTCGGTCGATGCTTACGGCTCATCAGGGCAAAAAAAGACCCTGTCAATTGGCTTGGCCAGGACGGAGAAGAAAAGCATCGGAGGCCCGCGAAAAATTGCTGCAAGCAAATCAGGGTCCCTGCATGCCATGCGCAAAAATCTCGATAAACTTGCCGAAGGAGACGAAGAACCACCTCCCATCGGATCGCCAATCGGTTCACCACGACGGGCTTCCAAACTTGTTGCTACCAAATCTGGCAATCTGCATGGGATGAGAAAGGCGCTGCAAAAGCCAGAAGTCCAAGCTGTGAAGGAAGAAGAAGTTTCAGGGGACGATGAGTACACCGAACCAATGAAGGGCGACGAACCGACGAAGAGAGAGCCAAAGCGTGGCAGTCTGGTTGTCACCAAATCGGGCACATCCCATGGCCTACGGAGAGCCAATCGGCCAGAGAGAAGAGATTCCAGAGACTCCAGGTCAGTGGATTCTACGTCTACTAGTGGAGACTCGTTCTTGAGTGACTTTGGTAGCAGTAGTTCTGATGATAGCGACATCTCCATCGAGACTGACGCCAGTGAGGAGGATGAACCCAAACCTAAACCAAAGACACCAAAGGAGATCTTGCAACAAATTAAAGCGGACAAGGTAAGCTCAAAAACGAACGGAGCCGTGTTCTGTTCCGCGCATCTGTTTTCTCACTGCTGTCATTTCTGTCCAATAGGAGAAGGCAAAGAAGAGGGAGAAACGAAGAGAGGAAAAGAAAAAGGCTAAGAAAGAGAAGAAAAAGTCTGAAAAGGATGGAGATGATTCATCAGAAAAGAAGGAGAAGAAAAAGAAACCTGCCAAGCGATTCAGTGCGAAAAGATCAAGTCAAGCCGACATTCCGCCAGCATTCCGTGCATCATTTTCTCGCTAAACAAGTATTAGTTGCCTCTACTACTTTTCTTGACCCTTTTGAATCTTTTGTAGAGAGTTGTTCTGTTGACAAAGCAAAGAGACTGTAGTGCAAGGTAGTGGTTCGTACCGTACGCACTTCAATCCTTCCTTACATTGTGAATTGGCGCGCGAAATCGTGCGACCATTTTCTGAGACCCAAACCTTCCCTCCGAAACCCACATACCGTATCAACGACAAAAATAGGGAAGATGGTGGACAAAGGAGAAGTAGTGCTGCTAACTAGTCTTTCCAACGGGACAACGGCTAGGTAGGTTGCGTTCGAGCTGCTTTGTGACATCCACTTTTCTACCATAAATTGATTCCATTGATTCCATTGCTTCTCTGCTCGAACGACAACATTGCTCTGACCAATTGAATTTTCCCATTACTAAGAGCGTCATCTGTACTGCAGAAAAATCACAAGCTTTATGGACCAAAGAAAGCATTTGACTACGAAAATGATACCAATTGTTGGAATTCAGAAGGTAGTTCATCGGGGAAGCAAGATTGTTATTTCATTGTTGAATTTGAACGGCTAGTGATTCCGACTGAGGTTCGAATTCAATTTCAAGCTGGATTCTCTTCGGAGGAAGTATACGTATCCCGGCTTGGGGCGAATGCAAATTCATATGAACCAGTTGATGAATTGGAGGCTGAAGACGAACACGAGATGCAGGTATTCCCACTGCCAGTCACCGATGAAGCAAAAGAAGGATCTTCCGCTCTCAAGCTCGAATTCAAGGAGTTTACAGATTTTTACGGAAGAGTAACGATATATCAACTGCAAGTGTGGGGGCATGAGATCTCCACCAAGTGAAATTATTCAGTTTTTGTTTTTCTATAGCTAGTTAGTATGTAGTGTAGATAGGATCGATATCTTCAATAGTCATTGTATTAAAAAGTAGACATAGTAGCTCAGCCTAACTTCGTTTTCTGGTGGATTTGGTGTTGATCGTACTCCCAATCATGAGCTTAATGCAGCATTCAGTCGTTTTGTTGCCATCAATAACCCCAGCTGTGCTTCTTCTGATGCAATATCGTCAACATCGAAAATGCTCTCGAGAAATGGAACCACAAATATCGTGAAAACCACGCAGAAAGCCATCGCGAAGACGTCAAACGAATACCGATGGATCCAAAGTATACATTCTGCCCCAGTGTTTCGAAATGCCAAGCGTGGCAGAGAATCATCGTTTGCTACCAACGGTCTCTTGAAGGAAACTTGGTTCATCATGCTTCTTCCCGGCTGTTCTTTTGAATCCGAGGAAGAATCAGCACCGTCGTGGCGGTCATGGTACAAAGCATCCGGATTCATGATTAACAAGATGTGTGACACTTCTGTTGAGTGGTTTAAACTTTAGCAGGTGCACGTTGGGTCGGGTATGGAAGTCATTTCCGAATCGTTTGTAGAAAAAAATTTGGGAATCATTTTGAGTCGACATAGTCAAACACCACCACCAATCAGAATTTCCGCCCGAACTGACACACATCAAAGCACAACAAGATCCGTACGTACACGCAGGATCCAAGCGACTCTGCAATAGGAAACATCGACGATTAACAGCAAGGCACCAAAACCTATTCACTCTACATTAGGAACACCATGATTGATGGATCAACAATACAGTCCATTTTTGGGCCATTTGGAAGCGAAGATTCGTTGCTTCCATTCTTTGGTCCATTGACGTTGTGGGTTGGCATGTACACCTACAGTCACGTCAAGGGCACGAGTTACCAAGATTGGCCTATTCCACACAACACGCATCACTTTTTTGGGATGATATTTGCCACACTTTCGATCATCTACGACAACGAAGAAATATTTCCAGAAAGAGTTGGGGTTCTGTGGACGCTTTCCTTCTTTGTGATTGATTTCATCGATTGTGTTCGGGTGATGCACACTGCCTATCTATTCCACGCGGTGTGTGTTTTGTTTTTGAGGTATGTTGTTATTTTCATTGTCGTTTCCTGCCGGAACTGGAAATGAAATCTAATAAACTTTTTTCAATCGCAAAGTTCTTGCAACTTGATGAATCCGAGCTTTTACCGTTTGAGAATGAATTCCAGAGCAATGTATTTGGAACTTAGTAGTCCATTCATGCACCTGAGCAAGAAAACGAGAAATCCGTTGCACTTTGCAATCTTCGCCTTAATGTTTACATGTTGTCGGGTCGTCTGGATCCCACTCATCATGAAACGTCTGCTTGATGATGGATTGCCATGGACGGACTACAAGTTCTTGGTTGTGATTGCCTTTTATGGGCTGAACCTCTTTTGGTACGCGAAAATCTTACGAATAATTATCTTTGGGCCTCCACAAAAGGAGGACAAGAAAGAAGGGTAGTTGAGACCAAACTTGTCAACATTAATACTTCAGCTTCACTTTTTGGATTTCATTATACGGTAGATTTTGGGAACATTGGATTATGCCTTCCCACCCATCGACAGGAATAATTCGCATCCCCATCTACACTCTTGAATAATAGTGCAGCCCAGAGTAGTAGACACATATTCAATTTGAATGCCAGCAATGTGACAGCGCAGAATCTGGTCACTCGGCCAAAAGGCGATCCTTAACGGATGATGATATCTGGTGTCTGTCCTAAATCTACCTCAACACAATGTTCAGTATCCCCACTCAACTTTTAGATAGCTGATACGGAGAACAATGGTATCCCTACTGTATGGTACGGTTATATTCTGCAGCAGCTTGAGCTTCGTAAACAGGTATTGACGCTAGAGATCGTGGATTGGTCTTCACTGTTGGTGAACTGGGGTTTATCCGCCGATAAGAAAATTCAACCCATTTACTCCTTTCGATTTCTTCGACCAGCCATTTTGAATTTTGTTTCGAGAAAAATCCGCGATCTTTCGAGACATGGAGGAGCAATCTGGGACGTGCTTTGATGGACGAGTCATCATATCTCATGGACGAAGCAAGATCCAATTTGACATATTCCAACGCTCTAGGGGGCTTTAAATTTGCCTTTCTATCCAGCTGCACGAGATTTCAATCATGATCATTGACAAAGAATTGAGGAAGAAGCAAGTTTGGGTAGCATCTCAAATGAAAACAGCTGAGCAATCGTCCACCATTACTTATTTTCCAGCGTTACCGGAAACACACTTGGATTGGTTGGAAGTGGGCGATGCTCCGCTAGAATGGAATGGTGAGAACCCGCCAAATACAAGCGGACAAAGTATGCCGAGCGCTGACCGTGATGTCGCTTGTACGGCAAGAGAACAACTCGAACTGAGCAACGAGGACCTCCTGCAGCGGAAGATCGATAAGTAAGAACGAGACATTGCCAAGCTAAAATGGGAACTACAAAATCCAGAGGAAGCGTCCAAAAAGAAAAGGGAGAAGGAAGACGCTCAAAAGAAGGCCCTCAACCAACCGAAGAAGTGGTTCGAGTTCAGCAATGCTATTGGTGGCTCGTGGCTGAAAGCATCAACAGGTCCACCTAACCCCGATGCTCCACTTCATCTTTTGTTGGTTCGAGATGGAAGAGTTGTCGATGTGGTGAAAACGACAGTTGCCCGTTATAAGAGTATTCCGGAGTACTTTTTGTTTGCCAGAGGCCCAGGATGGGGTATCGACATCCCCAGCATTGTTGGACACCAGAATTCTCTCTTTCATGACGCTCAAATTGGAGATTGCGCGTTGCTGCAGATACAACCGTATCACATGCTCCACGAAGATTTCAAGGCTTCCCTTTCTGATTTCTACACAATCGAAACCCCCGACGATAATCATCATAAGGGCCTTGTTGACCTTGATGTGGTCAAGTCCCAAATTAAGATTTGCGCCATCCAAAAGACATCTCCGACATCGCGCACCACTGTGTGCTTCGAGCCACTCTCAGAGATCAAAACTGAAGTGAAAGTAGGCGACAAACTTTGGCCATCCAATCCTTCTTTTGATGGGTCCATATGGAAAAAGAGAGACGAAACATTCCGACAACGGGATCATCAGAGAGTCCTGGGTTCCGCTGACGATGAGCTGAAACAGCGTATTGAAGAGTTGGAGGAACTGCTTCAACACAATAAAGATATTCGGGATATTCCTGGCCGCCGAGAGGAATTCCAGGACGAGATCCGAAAGAAGCATCCTTACGTTTGGAGCGACACGAATGTTGCTATGAATGGTTCGTGGATCAAGGCTTGCACCTGGCCTCCGCAGGGTGACATGCCAGTTGATATGCTTCTCTTACGAGATGAACAAGTGGTAGAAATCATTTCTACCACTCTGAGCAAATTGGATATATTTGGACCTTACAATCATGGAGAGTACAGCGGCGAAAAGTCAATGGTGGGGAGCCACCCAGGATGGGCAATCAATGTGATGACAGCATCCTGTGTTTTCTCTGGAGGACTTGAGATTGGTGACTGTGTCATGTTGAAAGTTCCTCCTCTCACTTGTGAAGGTGGAAAGATAGTCACCTAAGAGTAGATGATTGATTGGTTGGTAGGAATAAGCAGGACCATCCCACAACTCGAAAAAAGACATATATAATACTATCTATCAGTCATGGTAATAAAAGCGAGTGCGATATGACTATTTCAATACCCTACTAAAGCCTTCTTTTATGCGGGATTGGTGAAGTGAGATATAGGTGAACTCATATGAGTATGAATCATCATATACTCGCGAACCTATTGACAATTTGTTTCAGCGAATGGCTGAAAGTGGCAAATGTCAGCAATGCATTTAGTCCAAAAAATATTACTGTAACTTAACGTCTTCCACCCTGGTAAGAGAATCTTTGTCTCTTTTCAGCGGGCTTGAGGATCTGGAATGAGCACATTAGAGTATCATCGACACTCATCATGGCTCCTGCATTGTCGAATTCACCGCAGTAGTTAGGTGCGGAGAAGAGAGTCACCAGTTGTCTTCTGGCAAAGAATTCGTATCCATCTTCGACAACCTGGTGAGCACGGCAAATCAAATCCAGGTCATGCTTGTGCAAAAACTGCGCAACAATATCTTCCCCGAAGGTGAATGAGACACCCCGATCGTTCTCACCCCATCCATCAATTTCCTTATCAGGGTCAGACCAGAGGAGGTCACACAACAGACCAGTATCTGGGACATCCGTCGGTCTGACAATGCGTTTTACTTGATCCAAACTGGTGAGTTCAGGAGATAGACCACCGTGCATGCAAAAGATCTTCTCGTCAATAACACCAGCACAGGGAAGGCAATTGAAACAATCTGTGAATGTTTTCCATAGCTTAATTCCAAATCGTCGCTTGCATTCATCGTAGAAACCATAGATACGGTTGATGGATGCGCACTCGTGGTTACCACGGAGAACGAAAAAGTTCTCGGGATACTTGATCTTGTAAGCAAGGAGCAAGCAGATTGTCTCTAAAGATTGCTTTCCACGATCCACGTAGTCTCCAAGGAAGATGTAATTTGATTCAGGAGGGAATCCACCATATTCGAATAGACGCAATAAATCATAGTATTGACCGTGCACATCACCACAGATTTTGATGGGTGCTTCCAATTCGAGAAGCATGGGTTGTCCAATCAACAAATCCCGACTACGAAGACAAATCATCTTAATTTCGGCTTCCGAAAGGTCGACCTGTTTTCCAGGACGGGCACCACGCACACTAAAGTGATGAAGAAGATAAGGAAGAGGGAATTTGTTAGAGCATGTGAATGTGAATGAATATAGGTGTTATGATATGATTGCAACATAACATAAACATGATATGACCATCCAGAAAGACACATCATTCGGCCAAAATACGGCACCTTGTAGCGAGCACGTAGAAAGTCTACCAAGTTTTGCGCAGCACAGCAAAAGTCTCAGGAAATTGGCAAAGATGGGCTTGCTGTGACCAAAGTAAAGTCATCCTCATGATACGCTTGCATGCAACAACGCACTCCTTTCTAATATGACAGTATACACCAACCTATTCTCACCTTAGTAGTTTGTCAATAATGACATCGACAGGATCGCTCAGGAGAGCAACCTGTCCGTTTGCTGAACTATCACCCATTTTTATCCTTGTATTCTATCTTTTGCTTTGTTCACAGTCTTTGTGCTACTTCACAACGATATCCTTGTTGCAGTCAGCTTGTGCCTTGGTTGAAATTATAAACAACTAATGCACTGCTCTTGACTTTGGAGAGATGATGATTGCTTCCAATTCTTCCTTTGAACCTGCGCTGCTGATCGGCGGCGGAAGGGAGATTTGCAAGCTGTACGGATTTACTTTGGAGCACACGTAGCAGGGTCACAAGTCTTTGGGACAAAGACCCTATCGTAAATTTCTACTGTCTGCAGTACATCGCAGAAAGACCCGGATCTAGAAAACAATTGGAGGTTGGCAGGAGTTCGTTTTTTACTTAACGATCTCTGTCGCAGTGATCTGCTGATACACGTCACATTTGACATTGCTGCTGCCTGCCACAGCTCCAAGTTTCTCCTCTTCTCCAGGATCAAAATCAGAGACACCTAGAACAAGTGCTAGAGTTGCATTGTATTTTTCATTCTTTTTTCTGCATGTGCATTGTTATGGACTAAATGCGAGAACAGTAGATTTCTTCACTGGTTTCAGAAATGCATTGTGCCTCCAAAGCGAACTTTGGCAATTCGATGAAGTCATTAGCATCATCATCACCTGACACGTGACCACAAGAAATATTTTTATGCACACTATATCTGTACCTTTCTCTTTGAGGACTGTCTCAGTACGTACGTACTTTTTTGCTTTCATTGACAGATGGTGGTGAGGGCAATCGCAACCAAACGAGGAAAAGAAAAAAACACATCAAAATCGACACAAAAATCGAATGATCCTGGTATTGTCGAGGTTAGTTCAAAAGCTACCACTTCGACCCAAGCTCACTTCCATCCCAACAAATAGTATGAAAATTCACTCACTTGCATTGGCAGGTGCATTCGTCCAGGCATCCGCATGGATGCCAAACATTGCTTCCAAACACAACACACTTCTTTCGATTGTCCATCAGAAAAGAACAACTCATCAATCACCTGTCCAAAAAGTTCAAAGTCAACTGCATTCGACGTTTACTCCCGAAGGCATTGAATTGCCAACCCCATTGGTTCCTACTGGAAACACCATCGCCGACGGTACTGTGGTTTCCATTTTTCGTGGTGGCTTTGCCGCGATTCGAATAAAAGACGACATTGACGAGGCGTATGCCACACCACAGGTCGTGGACACCACAGGCAAGCTCCCCAAATCTTTCAAAATGAATAGTCTAGGAGGTGATTTGATTGGACATCAAGTGGTCTTCAACAGCGGCCAAACGGGAGTCATTGTCACACACCGACCTCCCATTGTGTTTGTCTATACAGGGGACGATGAAATTCAGACTATGGATGGATCCGTCGAAATATTGGACAGCCTTGCCAAGGTTTCTGTACCGGATGATCTCAGGAGTGTCGATTGTTTTGGAACCTCATTATTGGGCAAATCATCATCTCAAAAGGGAGCAGCAGCAGATGCGGAAACAAAGCAACGGGCCATCTTTTCTCCCATTCCACAAGTCAAGGACATTAAATTGATCAATAGTCCATTGATCACGGGTGTGACCATGTTTGATGCACTCGCACCTATTGGAAAGGGCCAAAATATGTTGTTGATTGGAGACGATGTAGAGGACATGAGAGGCTATGTTTGTGATTTTCTTTCCATTCAGGCTAAAAGGACGAGATGTGTCTACGCATCAACCCAAGACAACGACAAGGCTTTGGAAATGCTTCAAAAATTCGGTTTGCAGGATGATGTGATTACTGTATCACGAACCAGTGGAGCAGACTCAGATAAGATCTCACAGGCGGCAGAAGCTACCATGGTTGCAGCAACGGCTTGTTCGATTGCCGAATCTTTTGCTTTGGAAAAGGGCGAAGATACCTTGGTGATCGTTGACAATATTGATCAGCACAAGAAATTATGGGACGCAACAACTCGAGTCTTGGTGGATGTCTTTGGCATTGAATCTGTTGTCAAGAGTGATCGCGATGGAGGCGCATCCTCGGAAATGAGAGCCTTCTTTTCTTCCTTGATACAACGCTCGGCAGCATTCAAAGTCAAGCGCGGTGGTGGTAGTGTGACTCTGCTTTTGTTGACGACGATCCCAAGGCTTTCCGTGGACGATGATAGCCGTGAATTCACAGCTGATGATTTCAAGGATAGTCCCGCTAAGATCAAGGACCGCATTCAACTACTCACAGACAAAAAGGTTCCACTCACGACAGCGACCTTGAGAAAGATTCAAATTCCCATTCCATCCGACTCGGAAGGCATGAGGCGACTTTCTTTGCAACATGTGGACGACCTCATTAGTATGTCGGATGGTCAAATATGGTTGGACGAAGAACTCAAGAAATCTGGAAGACAGCCACCAATGGACTTTCAAAGGAGTGTGACGAGAATAGGAATCGGTGCGGACACGGAATCACGAGCGGATGCCGCTGCAATTCGCCGAGTGGTGGAAGGTTTAAGGTTAGATCTATCGCAAGCAGAACACATGGAAGGAGCTGAGATGGGAGCCAAGTCATCGGTCAAGCAAGTGAAGAGTGCTAAATCCTGGTTGCTAGCCATGCATCAACCACCTCTATCCCATAGCCGGTCATTGTCTGAGTCAATCGTCGTCCTTTTGGCGGCATCCAAGGGACATCTTGGAGATTTTATTGACAAGGGATATGGAGCTGGAACCAAGGAGGGCGAAGATTTGATTGCAAATTTGGTCAGTCATGTCAAGGCCAATGCAGTCAATGCAATGGAGGAAATCGATTCGACCCAAGACTTAACGCCGGAGTCGACCAAAGAAATCGAGAATG
Source organism: Cylindrotheca closterium (assembly GCA_933822405.4). NCBI lineage: Eukaryota > Bacillariophyta > Bacillariophyceae > Bacillariales > Bacillariaceae > Cylindrotheca > Cylindrotheca closterium. The sequence continues at coordinate 423,571 of CAKOGP040001112.1, read as the reverse complement.
CAATCAAGGGATTTTTGTCATCGTCGTTGTAGAACTAGAAGGAAGATACTGTACACAGAGTACTAATACTACTAAAAGAGCTAGTTTCAACATTGTTCACAGTATATTACCGCTATCATCATGAATATTCATGTAGCTTCATGGGAACAGTGCAGAAAGACTAAGAAATGAGCTGATGTTATATGGTGGTTTTCAACCACCTCAGTTTTCATTCTTGCTTGCCCCAAAATTGGAAACCCTCATTCTTGCATGCCGATGACGGACGCGTTGCCTTTCATCATACGTACTAAATTTTGCGTTCTAGCGCGCGCTCGGCCAGCCATTTTGGCGGAGACCTCCGGGTTTTTCCAATTCAAAGCGATCTCGATGGAATTCGCCCGTAGACTTTCTACCAAATGACTGAATTTGGAAAACTTTTCTTGCACCGGCCCTGCCGCCGTATTTTCAAATCATGTCTGTCCATCCGTTATTTCAGTTGTACGTCTTCTAAACATAGTCATTCATACGAGTATGCCGAGCACACTTTGGCTGTTGGAAATAGTGAATTTGGTCTATTTGGCGCTTGCGTGAGACGCTTTGTTTTCACCATCGATCCTCCAAGTGAATCTTGCACCTTTGTGAACAAACAAAACCTTCCACGAAGTGCATTGCTACAGAAAAACATGAATATGAGAGAGATACAATCAATGACGATGACTGGGACTCACCGGATTCTCATATACACGACATGTTACAATCTGCTGGACGGGTAAGTCACCTGAGTACAGTGTTTGTTCAGGAATGCTTTTCAATCCTGAATTCGTAAACCTTGCATGATGAGGGCGTTTTATTTACTCATACAACCTGTTGTTCTCTTGACAGTGTAACATTGACAATTCGAAAAATAGAAGAAGTCCTGCTGGAAGGTGGTCATCATGTTTGTATTCTAACCACGAAAAGTGGTAACATGAACAACACCCACATGTTTGGGCAACATCCCAATCGAACTGTTATCTTCATTGATGACGCCGTGCCTCTGGCACATTCCATTGATCCAAACAACCATGACAATACATACTACCTTGGTTTTTCTTTGAGTGACCATGTCAGATCGCAAATAGAAGATTTTGAACCAACTTTGGTTCACATTACTGTTCCAGATTTGACCTGCTTGCATCTCATCAATTACGCTAGGCAAAAGGAACTTCCACTCATGGGAACGTACCACAGTAATATCCCAGACTATATGACGCACTATCCAGGATGTGGATGGCTCAAGTACATCTTGGAGTCATTCTTCCGCCACCAATACAACTTTCTTCAAGCCCTTTATGTTCCAACTCCTTACATTCGTAAGCAATTGGTACAGAGTCTTCACATGGATCAAATCACAAAACTCCAAGTCTGGGGACGAGGAATCGATCTGGAACGATTCTCACCAAAGCACCGATCTCGAGAATTCCGTTCAAGAATGGGATTCAGTGATAAGGATGTGGTCCTGCTCTGGGTTGGACGACTGGTTCCTGAAAAGCGCCCTGACATCTTTATTGATGTAATCCGAAAGCTCAATGCGAGAAACATCCCCTTCAAGGCACTTGTAGTCGGTGCTGGACCTTCTGAAGAAACTGTCAAGTCTCTCCCCAACACAAAATTTGCGGGGTGGTTGAATGGGGATGACCTTGCGAAAGCGTATGCATCTTCGGATGTCTTTCTCTTTCCTTCGGCTGTTGAAACATTCGGAAATGTTTCTCTTGAAGCAGCCGCATCTGGTCTACCCATTGTTGTAGAAGAAGGCTGTGGTGGGCACCTTGTGCGTCATGGAATCAGTGGCTTTGCATGTCACGAACATGACCTTGATGGATTCTTCAAGAGCGTTCTATGCCTACTTTTGGACAGCCAAAGAAGAAAGTCCATGGCAACGGAAGGACGAAAGCTAAGCATGAACTTTGAAAAGAGGACTGTTTGCGAAAAGATGCTGGAAAACTACCGAACAGTGACGAATGAATTCTTCTCCGAATTCGGAGGTCGCCACGCAAACCGTGATGCAGTCTACTTGACGAAAGACCATTCCTTCATATCTGGCTCCACCCCAAGACCCCTCGTCCTATGTTCCATTGAACAGTTTTTCCTTTTCTGGATTCGTCTTTGGTATCGAATGGCCATGCTTTTCATGTTTTGCCGTGAAAGAATGGTGTACGTGCCAAAATCTAGTTCCAAGACGCTTGCGGAACAAACCAAGGATCAACAAGGCCTCATCCCTGTGACTGTCGGCCAAGAAATTGCGTCTCAAGGCGTTGAACTTGACGACATTCCAGAAATGGATGAAGAAATCGACCTGGAAGATATGGATGTGTCGTACCCTCAAGAAACCCTCTTGCCAAAAATCAAAGAAGAGGATTACGATATTGATACAGAGTCGACGCATACGGAATGCACTTCATCATCAACCGCTAGCTTGAATGTCGATTCCTTCATATACCCGCAAGAAGACCGTCACTTTTCTTACAGAATGTCTGCCAGGTTTGTCCAAGGAATGTATGCATGCATTCGATTAGAAAACCGATTACGCAAGGGCTCTGGTCACAAACGAAATCTTCACTGGAATCTTTCCACACAGAAAAGAAAAGTGACTGATGATCCAGACAGGACGTATGAGGATGATGAAAACATGAAGAGCCCATTGCTCGACGAAGGCTCTTGTAACTTGAGGAGGGGGAATTCCTCAATCGGGTTGGCGTAAATTTTGTTGCTACAGTATGTTGTTGTTCCCCCTGATCTCTACACCTTATGTTTGGCAGCGTGTGATTTTTGTCAAGAAATGAATGGAAATTTTTATGATCCTGCCTCTATGAAATCAATAATACATCTAGAAATACACAAGTTGCATTTTGCCATATATTACATTTACATGCAATAAGCTGAAAGTATGATTACAATGACGATAGGAGGACTTGCCAGCTGAATGTTTTGGAATTTGAAGCAATAACTCCTGCAATGGATCTTACAGCGATCGAGCATAATGCGCCTGGAAGCATGGAGTATCACAGTGTTGGACCCGCCAGCACCATTTTGGATTGGCTTTTCTATTAGCAATGTGCGATCGTTTTGAAGTCTCAATTTAGGCTGATGCGAAAGATTTAGCTGGCCTGATTTAGAAAAACCAGCAGGCGTGGGAGTCTTGTTGGATGAATATCTAGGCGAATATGGCGTCATTTTACCAGCTGAAAAACTGTCTTTTGTCGAATTCTCACGATATTTTGGGGGCTAGTTATTGACTAGCCCACCGGCACCACCAAAAAACCTCAGACCACGAAATTGTCATTCATCTGCATCGCTTCACTCTCTTAACCTGAGATCACAATCACCGCTACATCGAGGATTCCTAACAACGATTAAGCACAACAAGCAAGTATCGATCCTTCCATCTTGCAGTGTCAATCTATCTTACTCCAATATGCCAACAGATTCCGCTGAGTTTTTTGATCCTCCTCGCACTCCATCGCCACCACGAGAAAATACAAAACAACCTATTTTGATGTCAACGAAGGTAGTCCCAGAGGATGCAGAACCCTTTTCTGATCATCAAAATCGTCCAAGTAAAAAGAGGCCTCTGGCTGCTGAAGATGCCGTGGCCTTGCCGGCCAGTGTAGTTGTCGTTGAGAAATCGACAACCAAAGTGGAAACAACCACATCAAAAGCTACTTCAGCGTCAACCGAAAAGGAAGAATTGACTCAATCAAGAACACAAGCCGATGCTTGCGTAATATCCACTGATGGAGACGAACGGACAAGCAAGGACTACTACTTTGATTCGTACTCTCATCATGCCATTCATGAGGAAATGCTGAAGGACGAAGTTCGGACGCGTACTTACGAAATGGCAATCATGCAAAATACCTACTTGTTTGAAGGGAAAACAGTTCTTGATGTGGGATGCGGAACTGGAATTCTCTCCATGTTTGCAGCAAAAGCAGGGGCAAAGCATGTCTACGGAATTGACTGTTCATCAATTGTCGAACAAGCCAGGAAAATTGTTGACATTAATGGGTTTTCAGATCAAATCACAATCTTGAAGGGCAAGGTACGTTTGGTTCAGCATAATGCCAAAAGAGAGAATGAAACGAGAGCTGTAATCATTGTACTCACTCTCTCGCTTCCTGTCTCTTTTTTCATTTTCTAGGTTGAAGAAGTTGAACTTCCAGTAACCGAGGTTGACATTATCATTAGCGAATGGATGGGCTACTTTTTGCTATATGAATCGATGTTGGATACCGTTCTCTTTGCGCGAGACAAATGGCTCGTCAAGGACGGTATAATCTTTCCAGATAAGGCTGTCATGTATCTCTGTGGGGTTGAAGATGGACAGGTCAAGAAGGATCGTATCGACTTTTGGGGGGATGTCTATGGGTTTGATATGTCCCCAATCAAGGATCTCGCGATCAAGGAGCCCGTTGTGGATGTGGTTGATGCCAAAGCAATTGTAACAGACTCAGTTCCAATTTTACGACTGGACATTTTGACCTGCAAAAAGGAGGATTTAGAATTCACATCCAAATTTCGAATCTCTGCACAACGGAATGATTACATGCATGGATTGGTGGCATACTTTGAATGCGCTTTCACTCAAGTTCACAAGCCCATTGGCTTTTCGACTGCACCTTTCTGCCGCTACACACACTGGAAGCAGACCGTCTTCTACTTGGAAGACAGCTTGGTGGTTTGTGAAGGGGAGCAACTTGAAGGAGAAATTTCGTGTAAGCCAAACAAGAAGAATAACAGAGACTTGGACATTGACTTGTCGCTCTCATTGAGTGGACAGCACTCTAACATTGTGACCAACATGCATTATCGTCTGCGATAATGTGGACCCCCACGAAATAGACAAAAATAGACTAAATGATGTTAACATTTAGAACTTTCAAAAGTTAATCTAAATCATCCAAGTTAAAAGATTCGACTTGTTCTTGAAAAGCTTTTCGAGATTCTTCTAGGTTGCCCCTTTCCGCTTGAGATTCTGTTGGGAATAGATTGGATGTTGCTTTCTCGGCCTCTTCTTTCCGCCTTTTCTCTTCAGCTTCTTGATCCGATTGCCTCTTTCGTTCAGCATCCTCTCTTGCTGCCTTCTTTGCTGCTTTTCGGGCAGCTTTCCGAGCTGCTCTTTCTTCGGGAGATTCGGTGTCTCTGGAAGATTTCTTTTGTTTCTGATAGGCACGAGAAAGAGCACGTCCAGTGAAGGATTCCAGTTGACCATTCACAAACCGGAACACCCATGAAACTGCCATCGGACCAATGTTCAGGCCATATTTGCTCAGTGGCCCAGAAGCAACTTGGTCACCCATAAATTGAGCTGGTCGAAAGGGTAAGGAGGGGGTTGGAAAGAAGTATTTTGAAGAAGTGAACCATGACAGCAGAATAGAAGCGGATAGCCAAAGTTGAAGCCCATCAACGATTGCCATGAGAAGAATTCCAAATGCACCCATTCCTGATCTCAGCTCCGTGCATCGTTTTACCTCATGCCATTTTCGATCCGTATAGACCACAAAATTGACGCTAGCAACAGCGTAGAGTTGTTCCCAGAGCGGCCATCCAAGAACGACCAAAACTGCAATAAGAGCCACTACAATCCCACGTGTCATTAGAGCTCGTTTAAATTCTTTTGTTTCTCTTTCTCTCTCTTTGTGCTCCTCAAATGCGAGTGCTTGAATCAAATCTTTCTTGTCAAGCATTCGTCCAAGTTCGTCAGCCGCATAGCCATGTGTTCTCCCCAGCCGTCGTTTGATGTCTCGTACGCGCATGCTTTGAACTTCTTGCATGGACAAAGTTTTCGTCTGAAACGATGCAGGGCCGATTCCTCCCAGCATGTCGGCCCATTCCCAAGCACTAGTCGGTGTGAGCAGCGCCAACAGTAGCAGCGCTATCAGCCGTCTAAGTCTACTTCTTCCAACGTCCATGTTTTTTTGTGCAGTTCGAGGTTCCAGGTTTCAACGAAAGCTGCATTCGGACTAATCGACGCAGTGGAAGTCGAAATCGGAAGGAACGAAGAAATTTTTAAAAATACATCTGTGATAATGCTATACTATAATGTAACCCATACTTTCTTCATTGGTGCACCCTCCATCATTTTGGGGTCCAATTCGTGGCTTGTTATTGATCCTTGGTAAGACATCTCTTCTTCATTCATCATACTGTATGGAACAACGTTTGACCCATCAAAAGACTCTACTGCCATCAAGCATCCCGGTGCAAGCTCCCGTGCATCGTCAGATCCATCGATCATGGCACCACGGTTAGTCATCCAATTTCTAGCTATTAGGAATCGGGAAAGATTGGAAAAGTAGGCAACAGGAATGTTCAAGCCAACAAAAACCAAAAAGAGCTTCATGGACATGCTATAGTCCTCCACACTGCCATCCAACTTGCCCATTTGGTGAACCACATACCCAGCGCCCATGAGCGTAAAGAAGAACCACAATACTGCAAAAGCTGCAAGCTGTTTGTTTCGATTATCACGATCTTTGGATGCTGCACTAAGATCAATCTCAATATCAATCTTGGCTTGTCCTGACAATGGTTTGTTTGGAAGCCGAAGAATTGTGATCTTTTCGCGAGTGTATGGTTGATATACTCTCACTCTTTTTCGAATCAAAGTCTGCTTCGTTGGATGAGGATAAACAGCATAACCATAGTCCTGGAATGTGGTGCACGTGCGCGAATTCTTGTCATACAGAACATCACCGATAACTTCTTCACCATCGGAAAGATACTTTCCGACCAAGTGACGTCTCTTTGGAATGAAAACATGCACATAGATTGCGAATAGAGTCCACAGAAAGTGAAAGACCAGGAACACAACCAATATATCAAAAAGGCGGATCATGGACCCGATTTCTGCGTTGGCCTCATTCATTTGGTCGTCTGTATAGTCATCGCCAAGCTGGTAAATTAAGGCGTTTGGCCGGTCCCAGGCCTCATATAGAAAGTAAACGAGAAGCCCTAATAAAGGGAGTGTGGTCACAAAAAAGTGCGTTATCGAACCCTGCTGTGGAGCCAGAAGAAGTTCGGTCATGGTAGGCCCTCAAATTTTTGTTGTGTTCGTAATATTTTGCAGTCCTGGCGGATCACCACGGAAATGTGCTATGATAGGTGAGCTCGTCGGTCTTGCTTTCTCTATTTAAAAACGTTTTAATCGGCAGTTGAGTTGTACATTACTTTTCTCCAGCTTTGAGGATATTCAATGTAGGTACTGATATAGCCCTCACTATGACACTTGCCTGACTACTGACAGACAGATTGACTGCCACGATTTCAACTTCTACAGAATGACGGAGTTTCGGTGAAAACGCTCGCGCTAGGAACGAAAAGTGACTCTTCTCGGAGTAAAATTGTAACCATCACAAAGGTCACAACAGCAGTTGCGAACTTTATGCCGGATTATTTCGGAAGGCCCTGCCGGAATCATTCTGTCACATTGTCCAATCACAATAGACCAAAAGGCATACTTGCTGGTCTTCGGTCTTTCTCTTGAGAATTCACTTGACAAATGACTTATGATGACGTGATCGCAAATTCTTCGGAGCATCTGATTTTCCAGTCGTTCAAATCCCTTTTTTTTTAACTCTCTTTTTACACTCCACATGAGCTCATAAAACAGTAAAGCCCACAATCCGAGATGCAAATGATCCAAAGCAACCTTAACTTTAGCACCTCCTTCATGAACCCAGAGCAGAACAGCGCGTTCACGGCACTCGGTACGAGCAGCTCATGTCCGAAAAGTTTGTTGGCACAAATGCAGCAAGCTGTTCAGCCATCCCACCCCCCTTTGAAAAAACGTGACTTCACTTTGTCACCCACAAATGATTCCGAGGAAGCATCGCAGCCAAGCAAGAAGCGCCGCGTTGCAGTCGGTATGGGAAGTTGGTGGAAATTTGGGTCGATGCCAACTGAAATCAAGAATCTTGCCAAGCAAGGATCAGTCAAGTGTAAACCACCATCCTCAGGAAGTACCCAGGTCACCACCATGGACCCTAGACCGTTCCCCCCAGCAACGATACAAATCCGCACAGCCATGCCTATGTCGCTCCCCAACCAAGTCTCTCAAGTACTTGACAACAGCATCACACAATTCAATACAGCCCAGCTGGAGGCAGCACAAGCACGAATCGCCGCTGTGACCCAGCTAGCAGTAGCGCCTACAACCCCTGTCGCCCCAGTAGTGGAACGAAGTGATCATGACTCAGTCTCAGACACTGGAAGTGGTGGCTTGAAATACCGCCAGTACCAAGCTGAAAACTGGTCTGAACGTTATGAGTCCTTGATTATCTTCCGAAAGAACCATGGACACTGCCTCGTGCCCAACTCTTACCCCGAGGATGTTGCTCTTGCACAATGGGTAAAGCGCCAACGCTATCAATACAAGCTAAAACAAGAGTCAAAGAGATCGACACTCTCCGACGAAAGAGTTGAGGCTCTTGACAATATTGGCTTTGTGTGGGATTCCCACAGAGCTGTATGGGACGAACGATTCAATGAGCTTCTCGACTACAAGCGTGTCAATGGCAACTGCAACGTGCCCAGTCGATACACCGAGAACCGTCAACTTGCCGTTTGGGTCAAGCGTCAAAGAAGACAGCACAAATTCTTCCGCACAAACCAGCCATCCAGCATGACGGAAGAGAGAATAATCAGGCTCGAATCCATCGGCTTTGAATGGGATCTAAGATCACGGGACTCCAGTTAAATACCATATCAGCAGATAGAAATATAAAATGTAATAAGATACTGTGAAACAAAACTTTGCTTTCCTCTAGCTTTAGTTCATTAAGTAGTGGTAAGTGCTTGTGTAGGTGGCCACTGTAATGGCAGCTGACGGAGCTCCCCGGCCATAGGCAACTTCCCAACCCCTTGTGAGTGCCAACATGCTCCCCGTTGCGCCCTTTCTAGATGCTAGAACCACAGCCTCGCGCATGTTTTTTGCGGTACCATTTTGAATCCACGTTTTCATAGTATCAATTGGCAGGGCCCAGACCCAAAAGGCGATTCCAGATAGTGCACCTGAGAGGAGAACAATTTGAAAGGAAGGCTTCTCATTTGGAGACAGTATTTCTTGTGCGCTAGCCATAGTCACAAAGTAGAGCCCACAACCAATGGAATCACGGAGCACGGTACTAGTCATTCCACGCCATAGACCAGAAAGTCCATTATTTATCAGTGTTGACCGAATGACACTGATTGTTGTTCCCTTCGCTGCTTTTGACTTCCCTTGCTCTGATATCAGACGATTCCGAACATATTCCACCGGAGTGACAAATAATCCTCCATTGATGGCGCCCCCAGTAAAGCCACAGATGAATCTATCAGTCGATGTTAATTGGTACTCCCCTTGATGTGATTGCCTCCCTTTGTTGTGAAAGTCCAGCAGTGCTTCCAACGTCAAATTATTTACTGTGAAAATTGTTCCTTTGTATATTGCTTGAGCTCCGAAAGGCAAGGCCAACCCGACATATAACGCTCGAAATCCACCAGACTGTATCGTCTGACGAAAGGTTCCAATGACGCCGACACTTGTCTTGTCAAATGCGCTGCTCTGAATTTTGATTCTCAGAACATCAAACGGGTAACAGACAAGAGTAGATGCCATGCCCGCAAAGCTCCCCGCCAGCAATGAGTTTCGGAGCAATTTGGTTTGCGTGTCATCAGATGATATTGATGAATCTGACATGTTTACTATCGAATGTTGGTTGCTTTGCCAATTGCAGGACCCGCAATCATAATGCCGGTTGTGGAAAACAGAAAAATAATGGGACGCGTGTTTTCATTCATTCGTCCTTCCGTCCCTCCGGCAGGCTGATGAGGGAAACTGACGCAATTGATGGTATGCGATTCGATGATTCCAAGAACATCATTACAACAGTTGCAGATCTTGTTGCATCACCTACACAAAGAGTTTAGGTGACTAATAGATCCTAATTGCAACAGGAAATGAAGCTGATTGCAGTAGCCATGATATATTACCTCTCAGTCCTTTCACTGAGAGGACCACAGGGTGCGGCTCGGGCATTCCAACACCGCAATGTACCATTTGCACGACGAGCAGCTTCCACGTCGCTAAACGCCAAGGGCAAAGGTGAGATATTGGATGAGTATCTGATGGAAATCGTTCTTTGTTTTATTCTTACAACATTTTTCTCCATCATTACCCCGGAAAAGGCGGCGGTGGCGGCGGCGGCAAGAAACCAAAGAACCCTTTTGCATCCACCATTTTCCTTCCTGACACTCAGTTTTCACAACGGGCAAACGCAATCAAGAGAGAACCCGAGATTCAGAAGTACTGGTCTGAGATTGATATCTACAAAAAGCTTTCGGAAGCGGCACCAAAGGAAAGATTCATTCTTCATGACGGTCCTCCGTATGCCAACGGAAGTCTGCACTGTGGACATGCATTGAACAAGATTTTGAAAGATTTCATCAATCGCAAGCAAGTGTTGAATGGAAGACAAGTTCATTATATTCCGGGTTGGGATTGTCACGGTTTACCAATTGAATTGAAGGTGTTGCAAACCATGAAGAGCAAAGAACGTCAAGCATTGACACCAATTACTTTGAGAGAAAAGGCTGCAGAATTCGCCAAGGCGACTGTCGAACAGCAATCAGAGAGCTTCCAAAGATACGGTGTGTTTGGAGACTTTGACAAGCCATACATGACGCTACAGCCAGAGTTTGAAGCCGCCCAAATCAGAGTTTTTGGAGAAATGTTCAAGAAGGGGTTCATTTTCCGTGGAAGAAAGCCGGTTCACTGGTCGCCATCTTCCCGAACCGCTTTGGCCGAAGCCGAACTTGAGTACCCCGAAGGCCATATTTCAAAGAGTATCTACGTCGGATTTCCAATCGATGCTCCATCAGATGCCATTAAGGAATTCCACTCCGATGGTAGTCCAGTCAAGGTTGCAATTTGGACCACGACACCATGGACCATGCCAGCCAACATGGCCATTGCTGTGAACCCAGAGCTTTCTTACTCCATTGTGGAAAACGAAAAGTGTGGAAGGCTCATTGTTGCCACTGATTTGATGGGCGCCCTTGCGGTAAGTTTACGATGAGGCATGGAAGGGAACTTGGTTTGCTGTTATCCTCACCATTTTTTCTTTCAGGGCAAGCTTGGTTTGGAGGAAGAGACCCCATTCAATGTTCTCTGCACTGTCACTGGTGCTGACCTTGTTGGGACCACATACTCGCATCCTTTGTACGACAGAATATCACCCGTTTTGGCCGGAGGAGACTACATTACTACAGAATCTGGAACAGGACTTGTCCACACTGCCCCAGGCCATGGTCAAGAGGATTACCAAACAGGACTCAAGAATGGTCTCGAGCTTTTGAGTCCAGTAGACGATGTTGGAAAGTTCACAATCGAAGCAGGAGAAAAGTTTGTAGGTATGAGCGTTCTTGGAGACGGAAACCAGGCTATTATTGATGCTCTGACAGAGGCTGGAGCATTGCTCAAGGTTGAGGACTACGGGCACAAGTACCCATATGATTGGAGAACCAAGAAGCCAACTATTTTCAGAGCTACTGACCAATGGTTTGCTAGTGTTGAAGGATTCAGAGAAGATGCCTTGAAGGCTGTTGATCAAGTGAGTTGTTATTTGCTGCGAGCACGTCTCGGTGCTTTCTGTACGCAAGGCATTCCATGATTTCTTTGACTCATACTAACGTATTTTGCTTCGTAACAGGTTCAATGGGTCCCAGAAGTCGGAAAGAACCGAATCAACTCTTTTGTGGTTGGTCGTGGAGATTGGTGCATCTCGCGTCAACGTGCCTGGGGTGTCCCCATCCCAGTTTTTTATGACAGAGAAACTGGCAACGAAGTTCTATTGGATGACAGTACTTTGGATCATATTGAAAAGATCTTTGCGGAGCAAGGAAGTGATGCTTGGTGGAAGCTAGACGAGAAGGATCTTCTCCCTGATAAGTACAAGGACGAAGCCGACAAATGGAAGAAGGGTACTGATACCATGGACGTTTGGTTTGATTCCGGATCCAGTTGGGCTGGTGTTGCCAGCGCCCGCGAGGAACTTGGTTATCCCGCCGATCTTTACTTGGAAGGTTCCGATCAACATAGAGGGTGGTTCCAAAGTAGTTTGTTGACCAGTACCGCAGTCAATGGCCATGCTCCCTACAAGACTGTTCTCACTCACGGATTCGTCTTGGATGAGAAAGGTTTCAAAATGTCCAAGTCCTTGGGTAACGTGATTGACCCCGTGCAAATTATTGAGGGTGGAAACAACAAGAAGTTGGAACCAGCCTACGGAGCCGATGTTCTTCGATTGTGGGTTGCTTCTGTCGATTATTCTGGTGATGTCAACATTGGTCCCAACATTATCAAGCAAACCTTTGAAAGTTACCGCAAGCTTCGTAACACTGCCCGCTACTTGGTTGGAAACCTTGCCGATTTTGTCCCCGAAGGACAACCCAACAGCAACGCCATCCCGTACGAAGACTTGCCATCTTTGGACAAGTGGATGTTGGGTCGTCTCTCTGCCGTCATGAAGGAGGTTGACGAAGCCATGGACCAATACCAATTTCAACGGGCCGTTCAAGAACTTGTGCGCTTTGCCTCGGCCGACATGTCCAACTTTTACTTGGATGTGGCCAAGGATCGTTTGTACATTTCTGCCATTGATGATGCCCGACGAAGAAGTTGCCAAACCGTCATTCATGCCTTGTTGGAAGGATTCACCAAGGCATTGGCTCCCATTTTGCCGCACATGGCCGAAGATATTTGGCAAAATCTGCCTTACACCAAGCCTACGGAAAGTGTCTTTGAAGGTGGTTGGCCCGAGGCTTTGACCAAGTTCGAAGACTTTGATACTGACCAATGGGACTTTGTTCGTTCGCTCCGTGATGACGTGAACAAGGTCTTGGAAAGTGCCCGTACTGACAAGTTGGTCGGTGCCTCCTTGGATGCCGCAGCCTATGTTTATATTCCTGATGAAGACAAACGCAAGATGCTTCAAGCCTTGGTCGGTGACGAACACTTGGTAGTCCCTGCCGTCAAGACCAACGGTGTGGACGAACTTCGCACCGTCCTCATGATGTCCCAAGTACACCTTGTGGACTCTCCTGAAGCAATTTCCGAGGCCTGTGATGAAAAGTACATGTCGGTTGGTGAGACCACCAGCGGTTGCGTGATTGGAGTCACCAAGGCTGCGGGCGTCAAGTGCGAGCGATGCTGGTTCTACGACACCACCTTGGGCGAGGACGATAGCTTGGCCCATTCCGATGTCTGCCAACGTTGCAACCACGCCATTGAAGCCTGGGAAGAAGCCACTGGAGAAACCTTTTCCAAACCAGTTGTGGAAGAGGAGCAACCAGTAGCCTAATAATAAGTATTATACTTTATTGAATAAGATACACAACGCACACTGTCTCCATTCACAAACACAAATATCAATTATGATTGTAGAAACGAAAAAAGTATGCAATCGTTACCTTATTTTTCTTGGGGCGTTTTTGTCTTTGACAACATTTACATTTTTTCACTTTCTACACCTCGAACAATTAATAATAATAATAAATAAATCAAGTCAATAAATCTAGTTCCCACCATTGGCTCCATCATTGTCCAGAGTTTCATTCAATTCTTCAATGGTTCGCTCTTGCATTTCATGAATGTTATTGAGCTGCTCCAATTTGGTTTCTGTTTCTTCCAGTTCCTTTTCCAAATCAGCCACCGAAGTTTCGACCGAAACCTTTTCCTTGAGACGTTCCAATTCACTTTGGTTTTCACGGATTCGGTCGTCGTACTCGGCTTGCATGTCAGCCTTTTGTTCTTCCAAAAGTTCCAATTGCTTGCGCAATTCGAGTTCAGTTCGACAGCGGTCTTCGACAATCTCGGAGATTTCCTTCTTGAGGGAAGTGACAACTTCCTCACAAGACTGTTCGACTTGTGCCATTTGGTGCGCCGTAGCGTCCATCTTCTTAACGGCCTTGGCCAGCTGGGATTGGAGTTTCATAACGTACTGAGAATCCACACCACCCTTGGGTGCAACGCCCTTGATGAGGTTGGCATATTCGTGAATGGCGTCCTTATCTTGCATGTCCTTTTCCAAGGCTTCAAGACGCTCTTCCACAGCCTTTGTTTGGCGCTTCAAGCGTTCGACTTCAATGCGATGCAAGATGGCCTCCTTCATTTGGCGCAATCGTTCTTCTTCCAATTCCTTTTGCAAGGCAGCAAGTTCTTGATGCTTTTCCAAGCGTGTCTTTTCCAGAGCCGAAATACTGGCGTCACGAGCACGCACTTGTTTTTCCAAGTCTCCACGGGCTCCTTCTTCGTTCTCTTCCACTCCGCTCACATCGGGAAGATTGTGACCTGCTTCATCTTTGCGAAATCTTCCAAACATGTTTCACTATTATAGGTTGATGGATAGTAACTTCTGTATACAATTCAAACAGAGGAATGAATAGAGAGACAGACAGAACGTGTGAAAATCCCCAAGAGACAATCGCACAAGGATACTGGTGTGTGTAGTATTATTCAAAGATGACTTTTCGTTTTCCTTTTCCGTTGCTGGAAAACCCAACCAGTTTGCACGTTGGTTTCAGTACTGTTTTGGGCGACTCAACAGATTGGAAGAGTTCCAACGTGAAAGCACCCCCGGTCATCGTGCAGCCTTTCGGAAGGGGGGAATAGATACCGGTAGAGAACAGATCTTCATTCATTCGTGCTTCCGCAAATCCCCCAAACTGTCACAAGACTGGGCGTTGCGTGGCGGGCGCGTGTTGTACGACAAAATGTACCGTACGACTCCTACAGAACCTCAACGGATCGATTTTTTCAAAGACGGGCGACGAAAGGAATCGAGGCAGTCTGTCGTGTGGTTTGAAGACGACAACGACGACGTCAACGACAACGGACCAGCACTCTCATTTTGGTGATCGCATTAGTGTCATCGTCTGTCGCCTTTCCAAGACGTAGTCTGTCAAAAGTCATCAGTTGAAACAATCTGCATTGATTCTCCTATTTACATTTTTACTATTTTCTTGTGCACAAGTTGGTAGTTCAAAGTTGAACTTTGCATCAACAACAACAAACATAAAACACCTGCCACAAGAGGAACGAGAGAGGATTTCCAACAGGAGGAGTCGTCTGCACAACTCATTATAAGCAACCAATTGCAATTGCATCATTTTTCAACTACGAAACGTCGTAGCCAACGTCCGAACAACTCTCTTTGGTCCAAAAGTCCCATCCTTGGATTACTCAAACATGGAGGAAGTCTTTTTGCAAGAAATGGTCCGCGACCGTGAAATTCAAATAGGAATGATACGGAAAAAGCTCGAGGATCAAGAAAAGAAATTGGAATTGACGAAAAAATCATTAGAAGAAACAAAAAAGATATACACAGAAAATCACCTAAGTCATCAAATGGAACTGGACGAACTCATGCAAAAGCAATCCAAACTGTTGTCTCAATACAAGGACGCCAACGAAGAACTCGATCTCAAGAAGCAACAACAGGGACCTCAATTGCAAGTTTACAATGAAGTCATGTCATCACTCGAAACAGCAGAAGGAGATGAAGCTGCGCAAGATTCATCCTACGTCACTCGAATGCAAGCCCAACTCTGCAAGGCCATGCACAGCATGGGAATGGTCGAAACCCAATTGGCACTCTCGACTACTCAAGTGGAGGGTCTTCAAAAGCAACTACGAGAGTCCAAAACTACGCTAATAGAAGACAAGACACAGGTGGAATTGAAATTAATGAACGATCTAGTCCTCGCGGATAATGCTCGCAAGGAAGTATCGGAAAAGGTTACAAAGCAAACGGAAGAATTCACAGCGCAGAAGGATGCCTTGTTGGAAAAGTTTGAAGAACAACAAGAGCAACAGGATGAAGAAAAGGAAGGTGAAGAAGAAGAAGAAGAGGAAGAAGATGATGAAGAAGAAAAGGCAGAGTTGACGGAAATTCTTGTAGAAGGAAGAGAGGAGATTGCTCGATTGGAGGCGGAGAATGCCAAAGAAAAGGCCAAATTGGAAGAATTGAAGCAAAAGGTGATTGCCCTCAAGGGAGAAGAACTGGTCGATGCATTGTGTGCTCAGATAGCAGAAGATTGTGGAGTTGGTACAGAAGAGGCGGAAGAGGAGTAAATTATCTACAGTTATGGTAGCATTGAATGAATGAATGAATGAATGAATGGAGTTGATGGCAAACCGTGGTTTTGTGCGGACAATGACGACGATATAAATAGAAATGTTCAAGAGTGAAAGTCACAAAATAGTAGCAACTACTAGCTAGTAAGCTACCGTGGTCATAATGAATACGAAAATCCAAAAACAGACAAACCATAGAAGTCGTTACATCCAAACGTTATACTTGTATATTGTGTTCAGTTCTCATTTTCCGTTTCTCCAGACCTCCCGATCTCAACTGCAATGCTGCAAATTGAAACAACAACAAACAACACCATCTCAATTATCAACTATCGACACACACACACACACAACCCCATCATCTTCCCTTGGAGATATTTCCATCCCACAGTTACAATCACCACCACAAAAGAAAGGCTTCAATAATTTTTTCATCAATCGATTCATAATGTTCTCCAATGACCAAGTGGCCGAAGTCTCCTTGGAAGCACCTGTCAAAACCTTGGATGCGGTCCAGGGCGACAAGGTCGATACGCGATTCATTGCTGGCTCTTGTTCGGTGCAAGAAGGCGATACCAATCATTTATTTGTGTTACGGTATCATAGAGAAGCCAATCAATTGGCCGTGGATGCCAGGTTACCACACGAGACGGGGCCGGTTGCCAAAATATGCACAAGTCCTTCCGACAAGACGGTGGTGTTGACCTATGCGGAAGACTCGACCGAAGCCACCTTGTGGAAATTGCCGACAGAAGCCATGAATCGGAATGACGACCTCGATTTCGATGATGATGCTGATGATGCTGATGTGCCATTGTCCACCGAAGCCATGACGGTATCTGCCAAGTTGGAAACGTCTTCTTCTAGACAATTAGTGGATATGGTGTGGCGGTCCGTTTCCGACGATGAACCCAGTGCCATGGGCGATGTCTTTACCATGGATCAAGCTGGAAACATTTCACAATGGGATGTGGCCTTTGGAGCTGCCGAATCCACTCGTCAAATTGAGGCTAACATTAAAGATAGCAAATGGAATCTGCCTCCCAAATTGGCCTGCGATCCTCATGATCCAGAGGCCATGGCGGTTGCTTCTGGAAGCCGTGTCCACATGGTCGACTGGCGGACCCAAGAGACCGTGGCAGATTTCATGTGTCATCATCGCTATGGAATTACGGATTTGGATTTCAATCCCAACAAGCCCCATGTATTAGGGACGGCAGGACAAGATGGGTTGATCAAATTCTGGGATTTACGGTCGTCCCGACAGCCTCTCATGGTATCCCGTGGTGGACACCGGCATTGGGTCTCCCAATTAAAATACAATCCCTTTCACGATCAACTCTTGTTGAGTGCAGGGACTGATTCGCTGGTCAACTTGTGGCGATTCAGTACCATCTCGAGTGCTCCCCTCTTGACCTTTGATGAAGCAGAAGACCCAGCAGACACTGCATCGGGACCCAATGTGCGAGTGGCTCAGCATGAGCATTTGGATTCGGTTTATGCCACGGCGTGGGGTGCTTCGGATGCTTGGGTCTATGCTTCGGCGGGGTACGATGGCAAGGTGGGGCTGTCGAATGTGCCAAGTAAGGAAAAGTACAAGATTCTATTATAGAATAACCTGGCAGACAGCTTGTATTGTTATTTTCACTGTCATTTTCATTGTCATTTTCTTGTTCCCTATTGGTACTAGTTTCTCACTCTGTCAGACTTGCGAGAGAGCAAAGTGGAAACACCGACAAAGCAGGTGAACACTTCGATTCTTCAATATCAATCAAATACTCAAGAACGTTGTCAACCACAATATCTGCTCCGCATTGTAGTCGACAGCTCTCTCGATAGCTGATATCATCAGTCACAGTGCCTACCATGTTTGTCGTATCCATCTTCATCTTCCACAACGATAGTTCCATGAGCGATGTTGTTTCCTTTCTGATACATTGTCCCACATGTTCCAATAACTGAAACACTAGCTTTTTACGTCGCTGTTTGGTATCATCATCACTTCGAATCATCGATCTAATGTGTCTTGACAAATCAAATCTCTCGTTCCACACTGGGCTCCAGCCCGATACTCGATCCGCAATTGCTGTTTGGAAAACTAATCGTATCAAAGGAATGACCTGGCTGGAGCCATTCGTCAACAGATAGTCCATCATGGTCTTGCTCTGTGTATCTTTGTGCACCAGTGCCATCAAAGGATATCTATCTAGGAGACATTGGACAATCTCGACCCTTGGATTTGGTGAGGTTGCGACAATATGAAAGGGCGTCATACCCATTGTGTCTCCCAGAATGTCTTTCAAAGTTTCACTAGCGTCGAATGCTGCAACAAGCTCTTCCACTGTGGTACGAGAAGAGTGGTAACACAGCTCATGGATGGGGAAGTCCGTCCATCTGTTACGACAAGCAGTCTTCGTACCAAAAAATTCCGATAAGACAAGCCCCTGAATATTATCATTGGTTGCGACGTCCTTTACGGAATCATCTGAAATCGAGAAAGTTATCAGCGATTCACACCCCATGAAACAGTCCTCGTTAATCTTCACTCCTTTTGTATCAGATGGAATTTCAAAGCCGAGTAGACTACTACAACGCCAAAAGGCTCGAGATTCGATCTCTTCCAAACTGGAAGGAAAGGCAATGGTACTCAATGAAGTGCATCTAGCAAACGACATATTGCCAATGTGTTTCAGACCTTCATGGAAATCTATCTCAGCGAGGGAAGTACAATCAGTAAAGGCGTCCTCGCCAATGCTCGTCACATTTGTTGGTATGGATACCTTGCGCAACAATTCGCAACTTCGAAAAGTACCGGATTCAATTCTTGTCATTCCTCGAGGAATGTCCAAAGCAAGTAGGGATGCGCAATTATCGAAAGCATCCTTACCAATACTAGTTATCCCATCGTGAAGACTTACACTGGCAAGGGAGACACAGGAATAAAAGGTATCCTCTTCAATGGTCTCCACGGTTGTTGGAATGAATAAGTCGTGGAGCGAGAAACATTTCGAAAAGCAACCTGTCCCAATTTCTTCTAGGCCGTCTGGGAGTTCAATATCCATCAATGCTGTACATTCTGCAAATGCGTAGCGCCCAATGACCTTGAGTCCTCTGTGCAGTTCCACCTTCTTCAGGCTGGCACATTCCATAAACGCAGATTCGCCAATAGTTTGGACAGTCTTGGAGATTGAGACGCTGACAAGTTTGTCCCAGCAGCGAAAATCGTGGTCTTGTATCTTCGTTACCGAGGATGCAACAGAAACATGAGCAACATTATCTGGAATCTCTTCCCCAGGCTGCCCAGTGTAGACAAAGATTTCGTTCGAGTTTTCCTCCTGGTCCGCATTCACTGTTTCTTCCATAATAGTACTGACATTCGCGCCTACTTGAAAATTTCTTGGTTTTGGAGCAAGTTAGCAACTCCCTTGCGTCAGACGTATGCGTTTCTGTTCAGTTCCTTCTTTGTACTGTAGGTGTCCAGAGTCTCTTTTCAGCGAAACGACACTTTGAACGTGTTTTTTTCGCCGACTACCTGACTCCTTCGACCGCACCAAAATTTCAAATTTGTAAGACCCAGTACGATTTCTACATACGTAGGACCAAGAAAAACTAAGGAAGGAGCCTGACAACAAACAAGCACATAAAAAGGTTCATGTGCCAAAGAGTCTCAAGCAAAGAGAATTGCAGTGATTCACATCGTGGCCAAAGAGGGCAAGGACCTCACCCTGACTCTTTCCTTGTATACGTGTACTACAAGTAGAATTGGACCACATTTCAGCATCCAAGAATCAACCAAAAGTAGGACAACCGAAACCATTGAGAGGACCCAAATAGAAATCGGAAGTTAGGCAAATCAAACCATCATCATCATGACAGGTGAATCACCCAGTCTCGATGAGTTGAATGCGATTATGAATCTCGAGAGGAAGGAAGCCTTTGACGACCCCAACAGCGAACTGTCCGATCTAGACAATCAAGAGACCCCCGAAGAAAAATTGATGAAAATCATTGACCAACCACTTCCGGGAATTCCAAAAGCGAAGCAAGATTTGTTCAAGAGATCACAAGCAGCGCGTCAGAAATCCTCACGGACTCGCTATTCCTACATTGCTTCGGGGGGTGGCACGGTACACGCCAATCGATTTCAGTTTGAAGATCCCCTTGATCCCGAAAAGAACGAGTGGAGAAAAACATTGAATGCAAGTTACAATGGTTCCACTAATAACGACAATACTAGTGCAACCAATGGTTTTGCAGGGATTCAACGAGTGTCAAGTAACTCGTCGGGTGTGAGCCAAGACTTCTACGTACCAACCTCGGCAGGAAGTGGCAGGCAAAAGAAACGATTGAGTGCCCGATCTCTAAACGATGGAACCGAAAGTTTGACTTCTACGGATACTCGCAACACTACTAGTGAACGACGAGCACGAAGATCAAAGAATAGCTCTCATTCTCGATCTAGTCTGAACCCAGCAAGCACTACCTCCTCACTTAACGATTCGGACCACAAGGAGTCTAGCATTTCATCCAATGATCATTTGGAAGTTCCTTCACAAGGTGCTGGAAAGCCACCAGTGCCACGAAAAGTACGAAGGGGGTCCAGGACTCAACCAGATGACGCACAACAGCCACAGGTGGCAAGGCAAACCATGCGAGGTCGCAGGAGGGGGAGTCGTGATGCTCAAACAATGCAGGCCAATACTAATCAAGCCGCTGCGGCTGGTCGAGGTAATAATCGCCAACGACGAGCCAATAGTCAAGATGCCGAAAGTAGTAATCGAAGATCCAGCAGCAAGGATGCGCAAGGCATGCGTCAAGCCACTAGGAGAAGCACATCAAGGGGACAGATGGCAGGCTTTGAACAAGCGTGGACGCAATCTCCGGGCAATAATGGAGAGGCTGTGAGGGTTCCTCCGTTGCGAAGAGGAAATGGCGCGGAAGTCAATGGGAAAAGAAGGGGTGCACGACCAAGTACTGCCAACTTGGCAAACTTTGAGCAAGCATGGGAAGAAGGGGGAACAGATGGGGATCTTGCTGTTGCTGCATCGATCGAGCCAAATCTGCAGCGATCCATTACGAGTGATAGCATGAACAAGAAGAGAACGAAACGGGAAAAGATTTTTGAATTGCAAGCCAAGTGCGATCGCTATAAGAAAGAATGGATAGAAGCTAGCAAAGACAAGAAGAAGGTTCGGAAGGAATTGCAAGATGTTCAGGTCAGTATTGTGTCGCTAAATATGCAAATTGATACACAAAAGGCCGAGACGGAAATCTTGCAAAAGCAATTGACGGACACGGTTCAAAAACTGATGGAATCCAAAAGGGTTCAAGAAAAGGAACGTGCCGAGGCTGATGAGACTGCCCAGGAACTGGAACAATCCAAACTCGACTACACCAAAGTCACTAGTGAGTCTCGCGAATTGAGAACTCGTATCGATGAATTGGAAGATAGCCTGAGTGACAAAGACAAGCAGATTGCTTCCTTGAATCATGATGTTGCGGAAAGTAAGAAATTGATTGAAGAACTCAAATTAGATTTGATTCACGCCGATGATGAAGGTATTTTGCTGGAAAAGGAACTGAAACGGCTGGAACAAGAGTTGGAAGCCTACAAGGAGGCCGCTGAAAAGGATCAGGAAGAAGGAAATGAAGGGAATCTTCGTAAGGCACAAAGTGACATCGAAAAGCGGTTGCATGATGAGAAGGAGCGTCGACTTCATGAGAAGCAGTTAAAGCTTGATGCCAAAATTAAGGAGTTTGAGGAGCAAAAGGAAAAGGCACAGCAAGAGCAGCAAAACAGACAAAAGGAGATGGCTAATCTTCATATGGCCGACAGTGAGAAGCAGAAGACACGAGACGAGCAACGCCGTGAGATAGATAGCGAGCTCAACAATCGTCTCAAGGAAATGGAAGATAACAATACGGTCTTGAAAGGAAAACTAAAAAGTGAACAGCTCCAGACTACGGTGAAGCTCAAACAACGCGACGAAACTATTGAACAATTGACGAAGAACTTGGCCGAAATGAAGAAACAGCTTGCGCAGCGAGATGCGGATCCCGACGGATTGGTGGCATTGCAAAGGGAAGTCGAAATGGCCAAAGCAGAAGCTGTCAGCATCCAGGATGATTTAGCTGAAGCACAGCGCATGAATGGCATGTTGCAGGAAGAAATTGAAGATTTCCAAACGACTAGTGTGGAGCTGAGAGGTGAATTGGAGACGTTGGAAAACGAAAAGAAGCAATTCTCCACGGAAATGACCAGACTCAAGGCAAAATCAGACGAATGGCAGAAAAAGTCAAGCGAATGGACAGACAAAGGTACGAATCAAATTTTTTTGGTTTTGGTTTGGTTCGAAGGATTGTAATTTCACCCTTCTTTTAATTTTCTTTAGCTTTTCTATGGAAAGAGAAAGCGGAATACTGGGAAAAGGTTTGCCGCGAAATTGATCCTTACTATAAAGAAGGAAGCAGTCAAGTATCGCCTGAAAAGAGCGAAGATCCTCAAGCCATGATGTTGCAAGCTGCAGTTGCGAAAAAGCGATCGTCAGCGGCGGTGAACAATCACGGTAGATGGAACCAATGGTTCAATAAGCAGGCGACTGGCGACGAAGCCGAATTTCAAGCCAAAGTTCAAGAATTGCAGGAACAGAACAACAGCCAAACACAGCTGATCAAGAAGCTTCGGAGTGAAATTGTTAGAATTCAAAGCAACCACAAAGAAGAAAATTACACCAAGCAACAACAGATAATACAAGTGCAACGGGAAATGGAAGCCATCGAACTTCAAAACACCAATCTTATGAAGCAGTTGGAATTGGCTCGAAAGCTGGAACACTTTGCAGCTCAAGATCTGACTACCACACTATGATTCGAAAACAAGAGCAGTTTCGCGTGTACTTCTCATTATTGCGATACTATTTAATCGCTGAAAACTTTTGATCTTATTTCTACTTGTATTACTCATTGCTACAATACCAATGGTTAGACTGTTTTCTTATTTCTTTTTGCAGAATGAGGTGCAAATACTTCACGAGAACTTGGCCGTAAAGGGGTGATGTTGCTTGCCGATCGAGGACTCGACTTCGTTGGGGTTGTATTCTCCTTGCGACCTTCGCGGACGGAGAATCTCGAAGACGTCCTAGATTTGCCAGTCCTCGATGACGTCTTGCTATTGGCAACCGGCGATGTTGGGAATGCCGAAACTCTGTTCAACTGCGCCTGGAGTTCCTTGTCTCGAATCTTGTACTTTGACAGCTCGTCCGAAAGAGTCTTGATGGCTTCATTCTTGATCCTGACTACAGCAACTACCCTCAATGTCTCCATTTCCAGTTGGTCGATGGTATGCTTGTTGACACAAAGAGTCTCAACTTCTGAAGCTCTTTCATCACTATGGGATTGCTGATCAGACGCAAGACGAGTATCTTTACAGTCATTGATTTCTTGTCGCAGAGCTGCATTTTCATTCTCAAGTTGTTTGATACTTTCGCTGCTATGTTCCAGCTCTTTCGTAGCACGCTTCATTTCATGCAGCGCCTGCTCTTCCAGCTGTTGCATCTGTTCGGAAAAGCTTTGTTCCGCCTTGGCAATTGCTAGCTTCATATCGTCGCTTACCCGATCCATCTTGTAAACCAGAATAGTATCCTTTGGAATATTGTCACCAGAGCCATACTTTTCATTTCGTAATAGTTTTAGGCGATTCTGAAGCTGCAGTTCAATGAGCCGCAGGCTCAAATTGACTTGATCGTGGACCAACGCGGCAGCTTCTGACGTGGAAAGTACCATCTCAGCATCGTCGCCAATCTCAACTTCACTATCTTCTAATTCCATGCTGGCTTTGGCAGAATGGATAATCTTTGACAATTTGTCTACTGAAGATTCAGTTTGCTTACGAATCTCTGCAACCCGATCAATGAAGGTGCCAATGTCTTCTTCTTGTGTGATCGTCATGCTGGTGCTTTGCACCCCTTCAACGCCTGCTCGGAGAACGGCAAGATCAACTGCAAGCACCTGAACCTTCTCCTCAAGCATGGTATTCGACTGCTCTAGAATACGAATGGCTTCATTGGACTTTTCTTGCTCCAAAGCAAGCTCCTCTTGAAGATTGGTCTTGTCCAGCAAGAGCGCAGAAAGTTCATTCTCGAGCTCTTCAACGTCACCGCTGCACATGGAACGGCCATCTCGACTTCGTCGACGAAGGCTTTCCATAGCTTCTTCCTTTTCTTCTACCTTTTGCATTAGATACTCCTCCGCTTCACTCTTCTCCTTGTCTAGGTTTTCGAGTTGGTTGATCAAAACCAGCTCCTGCTGACTTCCAGCTTCAGTGATTTCGACAATTTCTTCCTTGAGTGTCTTGATAATCTCGTCATAGGAAGTCCGGACCATTTGCATTTGGCTATCCTTGATAGACAAGGCATGTTGAAACTTTTCCTTGGCCTCTTCAAGTTCAGAATCCGGTGACTTGTTTTCGGGTTCTACCAAGAGTTCCATGTCCTTGTAGACTTCCGCAAGGCGTTCTTCAGTGGCATCTTTTTCACGGCGGCACGTGTCACATTCTAGCCTTAGACTGTAGACTTGATGCTTTCGTTTGACTTCCACCTCGACCACCTGTTGCCTCATCTTGGCAACCTCAGCGTCCTTTTCGCTGATTTCTTGTTCCAGGTCCTCTATCCGATCCAGTTTGGCACGCAAGAGATCGTCTAGTGATACGTCCTCGTTGGTGAAGGATTCGTTAATGTCACCGTCGGAGCTGTCGTACTCATCTGATATTTGCTCGGACATATCCAAAGACTTTTGAAGATTCTTGCTTTGTTCTGATAGGGATGCTGCTATATTGCTTTGTGCCTATAGAAAGATGGTAGAGCTTAGGATCAGGGTGTAAAAGTGTTGAGTTCCGTTCGAGGCAAGAAGGAAAAGCAGAAGAGAGGGATGACGACGATGAAATATTTCATCGTGGACGATCCGCAATATGCGTTTCGCGTCCAAAATAAGTGCCAACGGATTGTACCCAAGATTCAATCGTTGAAATGGAACATATGGGAATGGCGATAATTTACTACATGCAATTCGATCTACCAACGATGCAATGTGTGGGAGTTGAAACACCCGGTGTCGTTTTGCACCCGGTGTCGTTTGGCATGTTGGAGTTGTAATGTGTCGTTGCTTTTTGTTTTGGAGTTTTCATTGTTCGACTGACTCCTTCGATACACTTTGAAACAATGGTCTGCAGTACCAGGTACGCAGAACCTAGTAGCTACCCGGCATCGGTACAATCATGTTGCATGCTTGCTGTGATTATTCCATTTATAGCCGCTTTGATATAATGGTCACTATATTAAAGAGGCGAAAGAGCTAGTCCCATGGCAACCAAAGGTCGTCCAAATCACCAAATTACTACTTTTTACAGATGCAGCATGCCATGATGATCCGCATATGTGAGAGCTGCTTCTTCACAATACTCTTCAGTGTACCCGTCGTATCCAGTTGACACCATCCACGCAAGTGTCCTTGCAAGCACAGTAGGCAGTGTTGCCTAAGGTACCATCCTTGAATCATTCGTCAGAAGCAGTACGACAGCAGTCTCATAGCCAGCAAGGGGCAGCCCCGATCTGTATCTTAATACTATCCTCTTGTAGACTTTGAATCACCCGGTGAGCCATCAATCATTACAGCTTGTGCTAATCTAAGGAAGGGTTTGGTCGAACGGATTTCCTGGTGGCCACTGCGGAATGATGCTTCCAGCATTTGTTTTCTGTGTGTACATCTGCAAAACCAAAGAAACAACCAACTTTCATGCATTCGAGAGCTATTCTCCCCTGAAACCAGTTTCAAAAGAGTTTTTTGCGTCGCAAACACTGTGCCAAATTAAAGGCAACGTCTCTGCATTGCCGTTTCAATCCGTCCTTGTCATTATTGACAATCTCCCTTGCTTTTTGATGATGTTCCGTCACCACTGTTCCATATTCCAATTCTTTTTCTTTTCTAGTATAGGCAAATGCTTCTGCCCACGATGCACAAATGGATTTTTGAGACATGTACACTGGTGCTCCTTGTCCATCATCACTTTCTAGCGACATGGCAGCGTCTCCATAATATTCCTTGGCTTGCCTGGGACAGTGATGGAGGGACAAGCATCGCTTTTCACTCAATTCTTCATTCAAGCAATCTTCTCCCATTTTTCCATAGACCGCATGGCATTTGTAGCGTTTCTCACTAAAGGCCTTGCAATCCACCATTGTCTGTGTTATGGCAGCTGCTACAATTGTGGAATGAATCAATCCTGCGGAACGAACGAATGACGTGCATGCGAAGATCGTTGATTGATTCATTCATTTGATTCGACTACAATTCACGACTGGCTTGATTCGACTACAATTCACGACTGGCAGCAGTCAGATTTTGTCGGACTGAATTAAAAAACGACTGAACTTGAAAAATGACCAGTCGGGCCGTTTGGAGTTCCGGCACAGAGTGGGGTCAGTTTTGCAAAGTGGGTATGGGGGACGACTGATCACCTAGCGATAGATATACTAGACTACGAGTAGAATATACGTGTGGGCAATTTTCCTTCCCCCAAGC
>CAKOGP040001112.1:381390-391559 GCA_933822405.4 Cylindrotheca closterium | reverse complement strand
ACGAGACAAGTTCTCTGTCGGGTGTAGAAGTTCTTCAAACTTCTTTTCGGTCAGTCTTCCCCGACAAACGTCAAGTGATGTACCTACCATATTGCGAACCATCTTATATAGTGCACCCTCCAGATGTATGTCGATTCGATAATGATCGAGCTGTCGCTCTTGTACGAGCTCCACTTTATGTACCGTCCGGATGGTTCCCATTGGCTTGCCAGTTTTGCGCTCGTTTTGTTCCAAGGCACCAGCAAAGCATCGAAAATCGTGAGTTCCTTCAAAGTGTTTTAATATCTGGCCAAGCAATTCGATGTCAATCTGATTTCCCCAATCGAGCTGCCAGCGTCCATGCCTCTGTATTGGATCCATGTAGTCTCCCATACAAAACCGATAGGAGTAAAGCTTCGCGTTGCATTTCCTCATCACGTTCCATTCGTGCAAACTGGTGCGTCCATTCACAATTTCCTCTGTTCGTTTCGGTGCCTTTTGTACATTCCACACGCGAATATCTGGAGGTAGCATCGCATTCATAAAGGATTGCAAGGGTGCCGTCTCACTGCTGTCGCTTTCAACAGCACGCTTTGTCTCATTCTGCAAAAGGTCAAAATGAATGGCTTGTCCTCGACTATGGACCCCAGCGTCGGTTCGACCTGCGCCAACTACTCGAATAGGCCGCTGAAACCGTTGGCATAAAACATCTTCCAGCACCCCCTGAATGGTTCGTTGTTGTTTTTTATTTTCGCTGCCTTGCAATTGGAATCCAGAAAAATGGGTGCCATCATATGCCACACGACACCTACAACGGATCTTGTTTTGCGCTTTTTCTGTGAGTGCGTTAGCTCCAACAAAGAGGAGAGGAATGATGATAAAAAGAACAAGCTTCATGCTGCTCATCGTTGAGGTTTCATTGTTGCATTTTGTGATTGGTTTGGAAATCCA
Organism: Cylindrotheca closterium; assembly: GCA_933822405.4. Taxonomy (NCBI): domain Eukaryota; phylum Bacillariophyta; class Bacillariophyceae; order Bacillariales; family Bacillariaceae; genus Cylindrotheca; species Cylindrotheca closterium. The sequence continues at coordinate 390,629 of CAKOGP040001112.1, read as the reverse complement.
ATTCCGATGTCCGTCCGTCAACCACCCCCTACGTTGATGAACAGTACAAAATCTATCGTACGACAGTCGACCAGCACGGGGGAAATGGGAGGAAGCATCCTACCGGTACGCAAGAGGTTGCCTGTTGCTAGTGTCGTTGTTTCTTTTTCAATAGCTCTATCATCATTGACATTCCATAACAATGTTCGGTGCCTTGCAACGATCCGTCCGAATTCAAGGGCGACGAACGCTCACAACACAGCCCATTATCCCAAAGATTACTGAGCGACGGCTCAATGAGGAAGGTGCTGGAGGTCGAGCTTCCAACGCTGGATTGAAGGTAGCAGTCTTTGGAGCAACTGGATTTCTTGGAAAGCACGTTTGCTATCAACTAGGTAAGAAAGACTATTGCAGATTGGATTGGTGTTTCGCAAGAGTGCATTCGTGTGTCCAGTATCTAACTAAATTGTCATGATTCATTCCTTTTCTTCCAAAATGTCCAACACTAAAACAAAAAGGCAAGAATGGGGCATATGCATACATTGGAAACCGAGGTGATGAAGCCGAGCACCGTGATATCAAGCCCATGTTTGACTTGGGGCACCTTCGTTTCTGCTTTTACAGTCCTCGCGATGTCGATTCCATGAGAAACGTGATCGCGGATGCCGACATTGTCATCAACTTGATTTCCAAGCATTACGAAACCCACCAACCTATCCAAACAGACAAATTCCCATTCGTTGGAATGCAAAAGAACTATTCTTTTGAAGATGTCAATGTTGGAATCGCTAGTCAAATTGCGGAACTTTGCGTGGAAATGCAAGTGGATCACTTGATTCATCTTTCCGCTGCCGGTCTCGACCCCGATCACCCATCGGAATGGGTCCGAACCAAATACGCGGGAGAACAAGCGGTCCGCGAGATTTATCCATGGGCTACCATTGTTCGTCCCACACAACTTTTTGGAACGGAAGATAAATTCCTTCACTACTTTGCCAACATGGCCAAGTTTTTCCGAATGATTCCAGTTCCCAAGGGTGGCCAATCCCTCACTCAACCAGTGTGGGTTGTTGATGTGGCAAAGGCAATTCACAGAATCACCGATGATCCAGAGAAGTTCGCAGGACGCACACTTGACTTTTTTGGACCATCTGATTACTCTCATGAAGAATTGGCAAAGTTTGTTTTGGACATTGCCGAATTGGATAGACCCATTGTCAAGTTGCCAGATCCAGCATTTGACATGATGGCCAAATTTTTGGGCAACCAAGAACTTGTCTTGATGAACGACGACGTTGCCAAGATCTGGTCACAAGATTTTCTTCCCGGCATGACCGCCGAGCAATACAAGACACAAGAAGGTGATGACAAGATTCTGACACTGGAAGATCTTGGAATCACAGCTACTGGCATTGAAAAGGAAGCCTTTTCCTATTTGCACAGATTCCGAGAGGCCGGTCACTTTGGCCGTGTCACTGGATACCATTAGATTATACATACATAATGCAATAATGATGGTTCCACTTGGAATAATAGTATAAATAGTAAATAAAAGCCTAGTGAATAATTATGATAACAATACAGTACGAGTACAGGTAGCGCGATACGAGTGGAATCAATCAATGTGGTAGCGAATCAATCCATACGTCATACATCTTCGGAGTCGAAGGAGTCAATTTCAGGTCGAGTACCGAGCTGGAGCCCAGTGTGGAATGAGAGATATGACCTTTCAGGACACATTGGCTCAATGATTCGAAGTGACGATGATATCAAGGAGAGACGAAAGCAAGTGTTTCAGTTACTGGAACATGTGGGACAATGTATCAGAAAGGAACAAACAACATCGCTCATGCTGGAGCTACTATTCATGATGATGATTCACCATCATTGTGGAAGATAAAGATGGGTGTTGCAAACATGGTAGATTTGATAGGAAATGATAGAATCAGCTCTCGAGAAAGCTGTCGACTGCAATGCGGAGCAGACATTGTGGTTGACAACGTTATTGAGTATTTATACGGTAGTGAAGAAGAATGATAGACGTGCTCCACTGCTTTGTGGTGGTGGTCGGTGTGTCCACTTTGCTCTCTATAGATTCTAAGAGCGAGAATTTAGTAGGACTACCACAAACTCCAACACAAACAGAAAGGAAGTAACACTTGCAATTGTCATGTCCTTGTAATGAATCGTATACTTTTCCCTACTTGGAAGATACAACAGGATCGCTTACTGTATCACTTTTTGGAAAGTACTGGTTTAGGCGCCTCAATCTTCCCAAATTCGGAAATGAGCACGAAAGCAATCTCTATCTTTCTCACGGCAACATATATAGTGACCACGAAGATGCAACTAATATTGGCTCTGCTTCTCGCAGTTGCATCAATCTGTAGAACAGATGCGAGAGAAGTGACGAGTAGCCTCGAAGTCATTGTAAGTTTCTTCCTTCGTCATCTGTGATCTCTCTCTCTCTGAACGTGACTGGGAAACACAAATGACAGTTTTGATTGAATCAATCATCTATCCCAGTGAGCGGCCGTCATTCATTGGTGGATGCTGATGACACTTGCCCCAATTCATGCTGTCACCTCTGCACACAAAATCTCATGTGTTATGCTTTGTTCCCTTTTGAATATATACTGTATAGCTCCCACCTGCTTTCAGCACACCTGATGGATACAAACACAAAGAGGCACTGTTTGGTCGGCCGCCTTACGGAGGAAGCATTCAAGCCAATGTCTATTACATTGATTCCCACTTGTGCGATGCCAATGCTGATTATAGTCGAGGAGGTCATCCTACCAGAGACGTCGACGAAAGTGGACAAATGGCTCGTTGGAAGCCACCCTTTATTCTCATGATGAATCGCGGCAATTGCACTTTTGTGGAGAAGGTCCGAAATGCCCAACATGCGGGTGCCAGTGCCGCCCTCATTGCCGACACAACTTGTCTATGTTCCGCCGGTGATACTTGTCAGAGTGATGATGCAATGGCCCAATGCGAGTCCAAAGAACCCATCATGGCCGATGATCGATCCGGATCGGATGTCATCATTCCATCCTTTCTCATGTACAAACAAGATGCGGACCCCATTAAAGATTCCATCACGGTCAATAATACCGTGGTTTCCATGAAAATGACCTGGGCTCTCCCTCGCCCCGATTCTCGGGTGGAATACTCCTTGTGGACAACCCCCAAGAATATTGTGAGCCGACCATTGCTGCAAAACTTTGGGGAGGTGGCCAAGGCACTGGACAACCACGCTACTTTTATTCCCCACATGTATATTGTCGATGGAACCTGGGCTGGGTGTTCGGATAGTGAAGGATACGATGTGTGTTCGAGTCTATGTACCAACAAGGGAAAGTACTGTGCCAGTGCACCTGATTTGCGAAGTGGAATTTCGGGAGCCGACATTGTCAAAGAAAGTCTTCGCCGCTTGTGTATTTGGGAAGAATATGGCAAAGATGGGATTGGAATGCCCTGGTGGAATTATGTTAGTAGCTTCATTGACCGATGCGATGACGAAAAGTTCTTTATTGATGATTCTTGTGTAAAGGATGCCATGAAGGATGGTGGTGTGGATTACGATACTGTGGAAAATTGCATGGCCAATTCTGGTGGACTTGAGGAAGGCGAAAATAGCATGCTCGAGAAGGAACTATCCGGCCGAGATGAAAGTGGGGTTGTCATTGTTCCATCCTTTTTTGTCAACGATACCCCTCTCAGGGGTGCATTGAGCAGCATTGAAGTGTTTGAAGCCATTTGTGCGAGTTTTGCACCCGGCTCTGAACCGCCTGTCTGTATGAATTGCAACAACTGCGGGGACCTCAAAAATTGCGTCAAGTTTGGACATTGTCATGGTGCCAAGGGATCTATGGATACGGTTTCCATGCCAGTCTTTATGGGGACGCTTGTATTCCTTGTCATTTGCTTTGCTATTCTCGGTTACATTCAATGGCGCCGTTCTCAAGACCAAATGAATGCCCAAGTGCGTCAAATTATGGCAGAGTACATGCCAATAGACAAGAACCAAAACGTGGAATCGATTGGCATACCGCAGGATGATTCTGATGATGATCTCGATCTACCAGACTTTTCGTAGAATTAAAAATGTGAACAATAGTTATTATTATTATTATTATTATTACAATACATCGGCACTCTCTACACTACGCTTCTGCTCCTGGACTTGACCGTATATGGAGCACTTCATTCAGAGCCTTTGCATAATAGACTCCATTCCTTCCCTCTTCACCCACACACCAAAACATGAACCCCCTTGGTTCTATCCTAAGTTCTTTGAGTGCATTGTACGCTGCTGCTATTGAATCAGGTGGAAAGTATACGTTCTTGTCATTTGGCGTGTCCACCCATCCATTCCCAAAGCCCCATACAAGCTTGGACAACGGAAGCGCAACATCTTGACTGGGCAATCCAACCAACGGGTCACTCTCAAAGTTGACCAAAAACGTCTCATTCTTTCCAACTAGATGTAGATTATAAAACGACAAGTATCCTTCTGGAGAAATCTTGTGATAAAGGACTTCCATAGCTGCCCTTGCATAGCTTTCGTAGAACTGAATTTGCACAAGGTCAACGTAATCACCATACTTGGCAAGCGTATGGGCATAGACGTTGGCACCAAAGTACTGAAAGTCCGAATGCCAATGGCGATCTGGATGAGTCAAGTTGACAAATCGGCTAAAGCGTGATGTACTAATGTCCAGATAAGATTGAGGAGGCGCCATTGAGACAATGAACCCGTCTTGCTTTGCCAATTGGCATATTCGGCCCATCATGTCCAATGTTTCGAGTGAAAATTCATTCCTGGGCGATGAGAGATCGTCGTTTCCTTCCAAGTCAAAATCCAAGCCATGAAATATAGTTCCTACTTCTTGCCTCCAAATGTGAAACCAGACCTTTGCATCTATCGTTTCATCCAAATGTTGGCCATCCCACCCTCCAAACGAAACCAAATGTACTGTATCGTCGTAGCCTTCTTCATCCATGTCACTGATAAGCTTTCGAATGCATTCCAGGTTCAAGTTTCCAGTCGCCCCGGTTCTACTATCAATCCCCATAAAGGACCATATGAGTACGTTGACACCGTCTCGGATCGCTGTCTCGGCCTTGCCATCATCACATAGGTGCGAATACCCCACAATCACTTTGGATGGAAGTGGTCGAATCGTCTCGTTGTCATTCTCATCTATTACAATCTCGTTGTGGCTGCCATGTGCGGATGTTGACAAGAAGGCAACTGCAAGGTTAATGATTCGAAAGAGGAGTGGCAGGATTTCCATGGAGATCTTTTGGAGTGAAAGAACAGTTGTACCGGTATAAAACGGTACGAGTAGAACATGATGTCGAGATCAAGAAAATTTCAAATCTTGCACCAAACGAAAGATTTATAGATCCGGGTGCCTCCGTTTTGAAAGACTTATATTGTTGTACAATATTGAATATGCATGACGCGAATGGACTTTGAACGCATATCTAATACTGTAGTGCGAGACCGAACGGCTTGTGTCCACTGGCAACCATATCGCTTGTGGCAACAGCTGAAGTAACAAATATATCTACTGTATTATGCAGTCGGCGAGTACGCCGCCATGTAAACATGTATTCTACCACGACCTCTCCCATTCTGAGAGACTGATTGATGGGTCCAAAATTCTGGTCACAGCCCAAACACTATGAAATGTAATTACGATTCCTTCGATGTTTCGTACGCCGCCATGTAGCCTGCCACGACCTGTTCCCCCTTCTTCTCCCATTCTGAGCGGTTGGCCATGGCATAGTTCAAGAACTCATCACTGGTCACACCAAACACTTGACATTCCTTCAGCTTCTTTGCCAGTGGAATGATGTAAAAATCGAAAAATCCAAGCTCGCCCTTGTACCAGCCGGTTGATGGATCATTATCGGCTCTGCCGTCCAAGTACGCGCGGTAGCATTCATGGAAGAACCGTTCACTGAAAAAGAAAGAAAAGAAAGAAATGGATACATTAGATTCACCGATTCTTTCAATGAGGAACAGGCACAACCGTCGTCGCCGTATTTTACTTACTTCCATTTGAGGTAAACATGCCAATGTTGCATTGTGTGGGAAACATCCGAAGCCTGAATGATGTGTTCAATGACGATTGTGGCCTTTCGGTTCACATGTTCCTGGTCAGCTGCTTCAGTCGCCAATTGGAATGCTGTATTCCAGCGATTCTTACGCAAAGCGCCCAGCTCCTTGTCCACAATGTCGGTCGCCATGACACAGTTGACAACCAAATGGCGCAATCGATCCAACTCCTCTTGGGTGCTGCATAGGCATGCGCGGAGGTCGTCATACACAGGTTCCATCAACAGGTCCCAGGCCAAATCGACCGAGTTTTGTTCCGCCACAGACTTGTTGCGGTAGATCTCAGCGATATTGGCGTTCTCTTTGATTAACGTTGCGTTCGGGACACCTGTATGGTCCACATCGTGGATCAAGGCTGACAGAGCACAGGCGAAGAAAATGATGGGGTCGGAGGTGATGCCATAGGTGTACTCGTGAAGCTCGTGTGACACGTCCGGCCCTGCTTCAGGATGCGTAGCACGAAAGTCATTGTCAATGGCGGTATCGTGAGTGGTGACACGAGAAAGAAGCTTGGTAACCGACATGGTCACGTGACTGGCATGTTCAAAATTATGGAATGCATTGTCACGGTACATGGAAGCAATTGTCGTGACGTAGTTCTCGAGCTGCAATGATGTAAGCAGGTACAAAAGCAAGAGTGAGGATTCAATGTGAGTTGCATTCCTCGTGCACTGAACATGTGCTTCGATGTGCATACCTGCAATGTGACGTTCTTTTCCAAGAGAATCATCTGTGGGTTGCGCTTGAAAGTATTCTTCTTAGTTGAAAGCGGGATGACCTCCTTGACTTCATCCAAGACCGTTTGACCTTGTTTCCGTTGAATGCGGAGCCCGCTGGCATCAGTTTCCACTATGGAATCTCTCATTGCAACGATCTTTTTCAATTGAGACTGCAAAACCTCCACGTTCCAATCAATCAGCCTTTTGGTGCGATCGGTTGGAGTGTTCATGTCCTCTAGAGAAACACCACTTCCCAAGGACATATTATCCCATGTGTTCTCTGACATCAACTTCGTATCTTGGCTCTGGTTTTGCACACTAGCCATGTACCCTCTGCGTTTCATGGTTAACCAATAGGTCTCTGTATAATTGAAATGAAGAGCAAACCAGAATGCAAAATTGTGAGTACTTGCCCATGCCTTGATTGAAATCCACCTATAGTCAACTCACGCATGGCCCCTTTTCCCTTAAGTGTTATGGGCGATGTCCGAGGTCGGACCCAGTCCGAAAGGCCTGCTGCCATCAAGCTTTGAACAGGAGAATACGAAAGCCGTTCAGTTCTTTGTCGATACTAAAAGTCAAGTACGAGACAGATCGAGTCGACTTACAGATTTGCCGTTTCCTCGCTCAAATGAATCATGTTCTTCTCCCCACTACTCTCCAAACGAGCACACGTATTTACTGTGTCTCCAAATAGCTGGAATCGGCACTTCTCGCCACGCAAAATGCCCGCGGTCACGGGGCCACTGTGCAAACCAAATCGCATCTGAAGCTCAGCAGTATCAGGACCGCTGCGATGACAATTGTTTTGAAGATTAGTCACGCGGTGCACCCAATCAGAAGAGAACTTCATTTGACTTTACTTACAGCAATACTTCTAGCTTTCGAACGGTTTTGTTCATCGTAGCACGGCATTCAGCGCTAAACTTAGCCATGATAGTGGCATGGTCCTTTCGATGCATCGGCTGCAAAAAACAAAGTTCGAGATATGAACAACAACTGAAAGTTAGCCATACTTGCAATATCTCCACAAGTCGCATTCTTATAACTTATGTACGTACCAAACCTGCAGCCGCAACATAACAATCGCCGATCGTCTCAACCTTGAAAATATGTCTGCGCTTCGCAATCGCATCAAAGGCATTATAGATTTGCTCCAATAGGGTAAAGACCTGAGCTGGCTCTCGAATTGAAGCCCAAGCAGTCTGTAGTTGACACCAACGAATTGAGATACGAATGAACCTTCAAGTCAGTACAAAAGTGACACATAGTGGAACTTACAAAGCCAGAAATATCACCAAACATCACCGTTACACAAGGGAAAAACTCGGCCAATGGTTTGGTGGTCAATAGGTTATCGCCTTCATTCATACTTTCGTCCAGACTGGCTGGTATTTTGCGCCCATCTTGGACTCGGAAACCTGCCTTGGCCGAGTTCGATGCTGCACCATCCCCTCGTCCTGCTCGCCGTAGAGCCTCGTCTTCTAGGAGACGATCACGGAATGTTTCTGGGAAAAGGGATGACACAAGGGCACCAGTACTCTTGGCGGAGTCTAGAACAGTTGTCTGCCGCTTCTCAACGAACGTGTCATACACCCAGAAAACCACACTTGTGAAAGCAAATAATGCTAGAACGACAATCGTGTTGGTGATTGGCTTGTTGGTCATGTATTGGTCGTGAAGCTCTTGTGAAGGATATATCTTGATGTTGAACTCACACGTCGAGACCGAAACTGTGAAGTCAAACTGATATTCCAAGCTCTCATAGGCAGGATCGTGCAGGTTTCCTGGACCCAAGTACGTACAGTTTGGCCCATCCAGTCTGTACGTGATAGGAGTGTCAACAAATGGGCAAGCTGTGGGATCCACAACGACAAACATCCCTTGTGCAGATTCTGGTAAAATATTGGTGTACATGACGTGCATTGGTTGAACGAAGGTGAAGTAGGCAACCAAGTCCGCATCATCCGCAAAGCTTTCAAAGATAGGAGCTGAAATGACCAAACTTGGCCAATCATCATGATGGTCGAACTTCTCCTTTCCCACATACATGTCCACCAGGGTTACTCCTCTTGTCTCGACCATCTTTGCGTGGCGATCAGGTCTGTAAAAGTCGCGGTTTACCACTGGTGGAACGGCAGGACTTCTCTGCCACAAGGGTGCGTAGGAGGCAGTGTCGTTGTGTAGAGGTTGGAATATGACTGGACTAATCTTCACATCTTGTGGAAGACCTGCATTGGTCTCCAGTGTGAAGTTGGTCCACTTTTCAAATTGATCCTTAGGTACGATTGGTAAAAATGCAACTCCGTTCGCATCCGACAAAGTCAACAGTTGTTCCGCCCTTTCATCGAAGCGGTTGATAACAATGTATGGCCAAGTCGCACCGATGCTCTCAGCATAGGCCGTGA
>CAKOGP040001112.1:365956-381380 GCA_933822405.4 Cylindrotheca closterium | reverse complement strand
ATAAACTTGCTTTGCCGAGAGCTGAGAAATCGTGTCAATCTCTGTGGCGTATTCCTCGACCTGAGGATGAGTTCATGGAGAGGAAGTGAAGACGGAGTTGAGGAGAATGCTTTTCAGAGGGAGTTACGATACAAGATTCTTAAAAAACTTACGGCTGTTTCGAATGCATTTTGATCAGAGCTCTTAGTATACAAGTATGACGCTACAGAACAGGCCGAGGCAGCTAGGATTAACACCAAAATGAAGATAGCCCTTGATTTTGTGACCAAACGATTCTCGTTGGCACCAATTTCTGTACTCCTGGAAGAGTCGGAGACTTCAGTCTGAGATTGATACTCCGACATTTCATCACTGCCTTCATCCTCTTCGAGGACTTGCTTCAGAGTGTTGCCGCTCTTGAGAGAAAGTGCTAGAAGATCTCGTGTGGACGACATTCCCTTTCGTCTTTTCCTGCAAAAATGAAAATTGTGGAGTTGCGTTGAATTTCGTTTTTTTTTTCAGCTTTGGTATACTCGTAGTGGGTTTGTTCAGCCCTCCTGACGTTTTTACATACGATGCATTTCGTTTGCGGATACCGGTACATCGCAAACTTCTTGGGAAAACCGGGTGTCCTGACAATTTCTGGGAACGAGATAAATCAAAACACACCCAAAGAAAAAAAGCCGGCGTATTCATTGGCGTGGTGAGCAAACTTCCGAACCCACTTGAGCGTTTATGATTTCGCTTCCTAAATCTGAAACGAACCATGACAAAATAATTCTGAAAGTGTGTATTAGGTGTTATGTGCCGCATGACCTTTTTGAACTTTTTATATTCTTGGCTCTTTTCGCATACTCAACGGAGAGTTCCGGATCTCAGATAGTGGGTACCGGTATCAGGTACGATGCTTTCCAGTAATATAGGCAGTAAGAATTTGGTCACGTGTTCCTGCTCAGAGCTCTGCCCCCCCTTTTCGCAAAGGAGCTTGTGTGTGTTCGACATATATCTATTCGTTGAATGTATTTATGGTAATGACCTATTACACATATATATATAATAATTTTAGTGAGGGGCCTTTTCAGCGGTTGTGTGACTTCGATTCGGTGTGCACCCGGTACAGTAAGGGTACCCTTAAAAGAGAAACCCCCTTAAAAGACAAATTTACGGTCCGTCTGTCACCCGTACCATTTCATGTCCATATGTCTGTCCTTCGTCTGCAAACCAGCCTTTCTGGGGGAGATGCAGCAGAAGGATTTGTTACAGCAGAGTGGCGAGAAAGATATCACAGTTGGCTATTCTTGCTCCAACAGGTGGTTCCCCTAATGATCCAGATGATTCGGACGCTGAGGAAGAGGTGATGTGTCGTCCTTTGGAACTAGATGCTTCAATGCTACCAGCAGGCTCAAAAAACTGCAAGGGGGCTCTGCCCCCCCAGCAAGGCTCCAGACCCCCAATACACTGGGGGCGTAGCCCCCAGACCCCCCTTTAATAAGAGGGGAACCGACTCACTGTACCTGGTACCGGTACGTGGATTAGTGAACGGAACCAGTCCAACGAGAAACCTTGTCAGCGGGCATCACTTTCCATCTTCAAGTTGACTCCCAACATTCAACAATCATGGATCGTCTGCTATCAGTTGACAGCACAGTGTGAGAAGCATTGCTGTCATTCCGCAAGGCTCGCTCCTTTTTGCGTTCGCCCTGAACAGCAAGACTAGGACGAGCGCTCACTCTCCCTGTGGTCATCTGACGATCAGCCGCCACCTTTGACTTCGCAAGTGATTCGAAGTTGAATACAACCTTCACAAGTTCGGGAAAGAGTGCTACCAAGCCGGAAGGTATACCGATTTCGATCCAACCCTGGATTGGCAGTGTTGAATGATCAGTCATGTCAATGGGGCTTTCCCATGTCCATCTTGCTGAATATAAGTGGACCGGGAAGTACGAGAAATTTTCCGTTCTCATTCTGTATAAAACTTGGCCGCGAAGTTTGCCACATGCCGGCCGCACCAAGTCCTAATGTCCTGCCACACGATTTTGCTATTCTTTGACCAATGAGTGTAGCTAATCCTGTTTTGAACTTGCCCCTGCTTCGCGTGACGTAATATTTCATTGTCATGATACTTCAACATAGCCTGCGAAGCCTATCCTTGCACATAAATCTCCACCGCCGCACTCGTCCGGATGATCTATTTGGTGTAAAGAAATGCAATTTATGAAAGTTATAGCGGGCGCCGTTCGGTATCAATCGATTATCGATGGTACCAATGGCGTTGTGCCTCTGTTCGCATCGGGGGAAATAAGAGGGAAACCACTTGAATGAATGAATGAATCACTCGGAATTGCAGGGCAAATGGCAGTGATTTCTTTTCATCGGTGTCATCCGGGTGTCTTATCGCAATGAGATGATTGTAGTACAGCACTGGCACCTACATTACCACGCTATAGCTTCGTTGCTTATAAATCAAAGAACATCTAAACGCATTGCCTATCATCATACGTCAATTAGTTCAGGAAAGTCAAGAATCATATCGTTCTTGGACATGACTTCGTCCTTCTCTCCAGGCGTCCAGAGCACTTCCACTGCATTCACACAGTAGCCGTCATCAACAAGGACATCACTGGCGATGCTTGCGAGAACCTCTTTTGTTTGAGCTATTGAGTATCCAGCACCATCGAATCTGAGTGGATAACAGAACGAATAATCGATGAGCTTGCTACAATTCATTGGGTAACACGGAAGACATAAGTACTCACTTGGTCGAATCACCTTGGATTTCAATAATCATACTAACAACAACAATGGTGGAGGATCCTTGGCTTTCATCATCAATGTCATCAGGGATGTATTCCTGCGTGAGCATGCGACAAGATTAAGATTCACGAAATCATAATCTCGAACTCAATTGCGCGGCATTGTTCTACTCTACCTTTTCAAACTTCATGGCTTCGGTGTTTGTGAGCTCGTTGTAGTAGCTCTCTGCCTTGCCTGCGTCGTCGCCCTTGAACCATTTGCCTGTACTGCATGCGGCGACCCATGAGTCAGATTTTCGCATCAACGCCAAACAAACGTCGTTCGCCATTCGGGAGAGCTCCTCGGGTTCATTACCTGTGTCTGTTGCACAGTCTTCTAAGAGACCAAATATGGAAGAGTCGGATCTATCAGGGCTCATAAGGGCGACTTGAACCTTGCCGACGGTGATGCCTTTCCCAAGCATTCCTTCTTCCTCAAACAGCTTGTCAAAAATATGGAGGAGAAAATTATTCGATGATGTCCGCTTCACGTCAGGCACGACGAATCCTGAGGCTGAAAATAGTATCAGTGCAGAGATGAGGCACTTGAACATCTTTGTTGTGTTTGAGGTAGTTAGGTCGATATTTTGAAATAATTCGTTGGCGCACTCCAACAAAACATTTGCAGATTTTGTGACGGAAAACAGTGACGTCAGTTCAATGATCAGAGAGGGGATCACAATATCCCCCTTTTACTTTCTTTAATCTCCTCCACGTGGAGGTCTTCACTTTGTAACAATTAAAACTTTCATCAGTGGATTAGGAGAGGTACTGTACATGATAGCGTCTATAATACATTATTCTATTGCGCCATAGCAGATCTCTTCATCCTCTTGAAGGCTGGTGACCTCCAACCAAAGGCCATCTTCGGTTTTCCATTCAACTTCTTTGGGGTAACAAGAGACGATGTACTAAAACCAATAGTCGTACGTCTCTTTGTTTTGTTTTCAGAAGCAAGAGGCGAGATAAATTCAAAATTTTGCCTGCCCTTCGCATTCTTCTCAGGAGTAGCACGAGAGGATATTCGCTCGCTCTCGAATTCAGATGATCTTACGCCCTTGCTTTCCAGAGATTCATTTTGTTCTGTTTGTTCTGTTCTATCTGAAGCGTCCAAAGCCTGGGAGATTCTCTTGGCGATGTGGCTTTGCACTCCTTCATTGTAAGATATTCGAGATGCTTTTGAACCGATTTGCAAGGATCTTGTGCTCACGATGAGTGTTTCGTCCTCCTTGTCATCTCCATCTTCGACCTCATCGTAATCATCATCATCTTCGACCTCATCATCAGCATCATCGTCGTCATCATCGTCATCATCGAATTCTACCGATGACAGTGCGTGCTCTTCGAAGAACGAAATTAGATTTGAAAAAAGTTTCAAACATATTTGAATGACGACTGGTCTTGATAGGCATTCAAAGAGTGCTGCGGAGAAGTGTCTTTCCATCATTTCAAAGTGATGTTCATTCAAACCAAGTGCAAACATCGGGCTGTACTTGGATGTCACTCTCCGTTCTATGGATTCGACATTGTTTTCAGCACTGGGCTGCAGTAGCACCATGAGTATCAAATCCTTTTGAAGGTGTGTCATATTGTGCAAGTTATAACTTTCAAAGAATCGATGCAATTTGATATCGCCCTTGAGCCTTTCACAGTAAGAGACAACAAGGAGGTCAAAAGTTGCCTCTCCTCCCATGCGTTCAACAATGTTCGATCGGTACTTCGACACCGTAGTGCATTCCTTGAACACTGGCCGAAGCTCAGCAAAGTATGCTTTGCAGAGTTCATAGTCAAGACCTGTGACGAAGCAATCATCCAAAGCAGCAACAAAATGCTCTTCCAAAATTGGAAAGATACTTCTATCAAGTCCCATCATGTCGTTTCGGAACGAGACCCTCTTTTTCCTTGGTTCAGTCTCTTGGTATGGCTCGAGAAATGTTATGAGGAGGAGTTCCTTCTGTAAACATGTGAGCGTATTCAAATCAAAATTGCCATAAAAGTGATCAAGACTCTCGTCATCAAGGATGTTTTCGCAGTAGGTGACGACAAGAAAGTCGAAACCGAACTCCCCACCCATACGTTGAACAATGTTGTTCCTGTACAATACTTTCATTTCTTTTATTGTGTATGTGGTTCAGTCTGAAATTTTGAACGGAAATAAAAACTGATAGGAATATTTAGTCTGTATGAAGAGCGAAATGTGAAGGATCGGGTTCAAGGAACTTCAAATGGGATCGTGAAGAAAGTGTGAGAGAGCGTTCGATGTTCAAGATGTCAAGCACCACATAATGGAAAGAATCATGGCGTCAGCTACAATTAAGTGAAGGAGTGTTTAAAACCTTAACCATCTGTCGAATGCAAAAACATGGTAACCCTGGATCCAAACAATTAGGGCACATCATGATGTTTGTGATAATTCCACTTCTCGAAGTGTAAATTCTCTTCTTGCGTGTCAAAACATTTATTTGGTTGCTTCACACGCGACACGAATTGACATTTTGTGACACCAAAGATTAAAAATCGCGTCGTTTCGTCTTTTTTGGTGCGGGGACATCGCAGTCTCCCGGTACCAGGTACCGGTACCAGGGTACCCGGTACCAGGGCACCGGGTATTGTGCCGTTAGATGTGATAACACCCGGCTGTTCCATACTAAGAACAATTGGCACCACCTGGTACCACAACAATGGTACCGGTACATCTGCCAATGCGAGTTGTTGCAAGACAATTTTTGATTTTTCAATATTTTTTATATCGTGGACTTATGTTTGAATTGGACTCCATCAGTATCTTCCTCTCATTCTATTGTTTTGTTTTTAAAAATTTAGTGTAGGTACTATTTAGTAAAAATTGTGTGAAAGCTCATCCAGTGATATATGAATTTGAGGCTATCGCTTGTTGTGTACAGCAGTCTTCTTGTTGCTGCTTCGGAACGCGGGCTTCTTCCACGAGAACATCATCTTTGGCTTTCCCTTGGACCGCTTCGATAGGACGATTGGCGATATCCGGGTGCCTGCTTTACCGTCTTCCGAAGCTACTGAAGAAACTGTGGCTTCCGTCCTCTGGGAGTCTTTCAAGGGGTCGAAGAATCGATCAGATCCGTATTCGATTCGTTTTGGAAGACAGCTTGCGCATTCATTCTTTTCGTGTGGCATGGAATGTACTGAATTTGAGCCCGAAGATCTATCACTCTTTTCCAGAGCCTCTTGAATACGCCTGGACACGTAGCTCGTATTGCCTTGTGTTTGCCTGTTTTCAAACGAACTGATTGTTCTAGTAGTTTCAACGGAGCGTATTGAAATAGAGCAAGTGGATCTTTCCGACTGGCTCAGAGCATCCTGAATGCGCTTTGTAACATAGCTCGGGGCTCGTTCTCGAGGGAATGGAGGCATCGGAGATAGGACTGAATCAGCTTCTGAGTGGCCACTCTCGGACATCATGTCGTATTCTTCATCTTCATCAAACTCGGTCACGGATTCTTCATCAAACCCGGTAATAGACCCTTCGTCCTCTTCCACGTCGTTGGTCACCGAGAGCGAGTTGTCTTGGAAGAACGTCATGAGGTTGGCAAACAGTCTCAGACAGGATTGAATCACATCTTCTCGAGACAGGCAGTCATAAAGTGAAGCGGAAAAGTGGCTTTCCATCATTTCAAAGTGCTCTTCATTCATGCCAAGTGCAAATAGAGCACTGAATTTGGATGACACTCTTCGTGTTAAGGTCTTGAAATCATTGTCTGAGGTGGGCTGAAGGAATGCCATTAGTAGCAGCTCCTTTTGGAGCCGTGTCATACTTTTCGAGTCCAAGTCCTTGAAGTAGTGGTGTAATCTGTGGTCTTCTTCTAATCGTTCGCAGTAGGAAACGAGAAAGAACTCAAAGGTTGCTTCTCCTCCCATTCGTTCAACAATGTTCTCACGGTATTTTGAGACATTAGCACATTCCTTGAACAGTGCCCGAAGCTCTGAGAAATATGCTTTCGAGAGTTCAAAATCAAGACCTGCGATGAAGCAGTCTTCCAGGGCATCAACGAAATGTTCTTCCAAGACAGGAAATATACTTCTGTCCATTCCCATCATGTCATTTCGGAACACGAGTCGCTTCTTTCTTGGTTCGGTCTCTTCATTAGGCTCTAGGAATGCTACGAGAATGAGTTCCTTCTGCAAGCATGTGAGAGTATTCAAATCAAAGTTGCCAAAGAATCGATCGAGCCTTGCGTCGTCGTGAATGTTCTCGCTGTAGGTGCTGACAAGAAAGTCGAAACCAGCGTCCCCACCCATGCGCTTGATGATATTGTTCCGATACACTGCTTTCATGTTGGGACTTGATGAAAAACAAAATTATGTGTTACTGCACATCGTATCAAAAGGCAATGTACTTGTACTGTACCAGGTACACGTACTTTGCCACGTTGTTTTCTACGCAGCTTCGCGCTCCATGCTCACAGGATTTATCAGAATGTTATTTGGATTCCCGAAGAAGACATCACGATAGGATCCATAAAATCCAATGACTTCGGATTTATCGAAGTGACATGTTTGGCATATAAGTAGTCATGATTCGCCAAGAAACTGGCGACACAAGCTTTCCATTAGTTTTTCTGACCATTAAATAGAATCTCAAACCACCAAGACCAAATTCAAAATGACCAATTCGAAGTGTTACTGGAGTTCTCCAATTTCCCACTCTGCAGTCATCGTCTATGATTCGTCCGTGTCTCTCGTACACGTACGTGAACGAGCTTAGGAAACAGTGCCCGGTATACCAGGTACCACTCTATAGTCATCGTCTGTTATTCGTCCTCTACCGTCTGTCAATCGCACGTAAACGAGCGGAGGATAGATTCATTCGCTCGTTTACTGATATGTGCGACCTACAGACGGTGTGTGTCGACTGCAAGACGATGGCTGTGGAGTGACCAGGTACGGTACGTAACGTGTACCGGTACACCAGGTATGTACACGTGTACCTGGTTCGTCGTACAGGTTCTGAAAATCAAAGAACCCGGCGCTTGAACGACATGTCCTGGGACAAGATTCAAATGTTTCGTGCAACGTTCTTGAAATTTGAATACGCAAGCGAAATCAACGACCACTCCGAGACCGGAGATCGGCATCTTTTTCGTCCCAAGCACATCAAGCAAACCATCGAAAGGCTATGGTATCTCCCATGATACGCCGTACTGCTCCTTCTGGAGAGAAGCTGTACATGGCGGATCAACAAGTGCCGCCTCCAACCCCAATAAGCCGTCTTAGTCTCATTGGTGACGAAAATATTCATGCCTCTCCGATGGGTATGACAATTATCTCGCCAGATGAATTAAGTGCATCTGTATCTCACTTGGAAACACCAAGCGCTTCTCGCGAGGTCGGCACTGAGATTGAGAACAGAGTAGGGTCTTTGAGCAGCCGCAGAGGTCGTCGGGGGAATCGATCTTTGTCACTTCAGCACACTCCACTACCACCATCATCTGCTCTTGTGATTCCTGGGTCTCATTCCAAGCAACAAGCCAACAGCGTCAGTAGCAAGAAAAGCCGTTCTCGACGTTCCATGTCACGAGTCATGGGTGAAAATGCGGATCCAACTGAGAGGGAAGTCAAGGCACTACATGCTAGGTTTAATGCAATTCAATCGGGGTTGGGTTCCATTGATCATGAACGTGTGCAGCTCGTCGAGAAATCCAAAGAATTAGAAGAAGAAAAGCTTGCTTTAGAGGAGCAACTTGAGTTGAGAGATAACGAAATTCATGCTCTTGTGAAAAGATGTGCCAATCAAGAAGAGAAAATTAGGGAATACAGCAAATTGCGCTCACAGAATCGGGAACTGGCAACAGACTTGCAGGGCATGGTGCAGAAGTTGGAGACTATGAAATCGTCTTCCACTGATTTGCATCAACTCAAACGGCAGCTTAGAGAGTCCGAACATGAACGTGAAGAGTTGCAAAAAAGGCTTGAATGGGTTGAAAAGGAACACGATGCCATTGCTGGAACCTTATCAGAGTGCTTGGAGAATATTCGCAAACTGACAACTGAAAAGAAACAATTGGAAGAAGACCGCATTCGAGAAAGACAACGATCTGACATGGAAATGGAAAAGCAACGCTTGAACATGGTCCAGCTTTCCAATGATTTGCAGTCCGATTTGCAGCAGAAACAGCAGCAAATTGACGAAATGGAAATAATCATTCAGCAGCAAAGTTTGAAAAGAGAGACTTCATCGACCATGTCGTCTACGAGGGAAGGTAGTGCTGAAGATGCCCAACTATTAGTTACGCGTTATGACGATCACTTCGACGGAGGGTCTTATGACAGTGACATTTTAGATGCTCGACTGAAGAAAACCGTGCGACGATATGAAAAACAAATTGCAGAGATGAAAGAACAAGTTGAGAGTCACATACAAGTGATAATGGAGGAAGAGGAACAAAAGCGACTAGAAGCAGCAACCGCGTATGAACGCCGAATCGAATCGATGCATCAGGAGATTTTGGAAAGTGAATCAAAGGAAGATAGACTTTTCGAATTGCAGAGCAAGTTGGCGAAGCAAGATGTTGAAATAAAACGAGAGAAAGAGTCCACTCATCAAGTCCGAGAAGCCGCTGAAAGGTATGAGAAAACTATTTCTGACTTGAAAGTCATGCTGGAAGAAAAGGATCAGGAGGTTAAGGAGAAGAATGAAGCGAACAAAGAATTGGAGACTCAGATCGCCCGCCATGAGATGGATTTGCAATCTCAAGTCAAGACAACGAAGAAAAGCTATGAAGAGAAGGTTGCAGAGCTAGGGAAGCTACTACGGGAGCAAAAGATAGAGCTACAATCCAGCGAAGAATCTCGCGCAAGGTTACAAGCTTCGCAGAGCGAGAAAGAAGCGCTTGCATCCTCGTATGATATCCGAGTAACCCAGTTGCAGACTCAAATTTCTCAGCAAGAGATTGATCTGCAAACGAAAGCCAGTTTATTGGCAAGACACGAAAGCAAGATCATTTCGTTGGAAAGTCAAGCGAAGGAGCAACTTAAGCTTAAAGACCTCGTGGCGGAACACGAGACGAAGGCAACGCAATTGCAAAATCAGATCAAGCAACACGAAACTGAAGCGCAATTTGCAAAGTCGGAGTATGAAGGCAAAATTGCTTTCTTGGAAAGAGAGCTTACCGAAAAGAATAATACACGAATGGCTGTTGAATCAGAAAATAGAGCCTTGATAGACGCAAAGAATGATTTGGAAGCCAGGATGAAAGGGGAGCACGTTAAGCTAAAAGACCTTATGGCAGAACACGGAACGAAAACAACGCTGCTGCAAACCCAGATTAAGCAACAAGAGACTGAATTGCAATTTGCAAAGACGGAGTATGAAAGCAGAATTTCTGGGTTGGAAAAAGAGCTCACCGAAAAGATGCATGTGCGTTTGGCTCTTGAATCGGTCAACCGATCTTTGTTGGGCGCAAAGAATGATCTTGAGGTTAGGATCAGCGAGCTTGTGTCCAGTCACGAGAGAAACGTTCGTGATCTTCAGGACAAGGTCAATAAGAAGGAAACAGAACTGGTACATGTCAAGGATGAAGCCAGCAAACTACGTGAGGAGTTGAAGGTATACACCAAAAAGTTGGCAGAACAAGGCGAAATTCTGACTTCAGGAAAGGAAATGAATACGAAATTGAAAGAGATGAAGAAGGAATGCGAAGACATGATGAGCCAGTTGAGGGCTACAATAGCAAGTTTGCAGTCACGCATCGAACAACAACGCACTGATGTCGAGTCAAAGGACCAAGTTATCGCCCAACATGAAAATACGATGACCGAGCTGCAAGACCAGCTGAAGACGAGTGAAAATACCATTAAAAAGCTGGAAACACAGTTTGAAGAACAAGAAAATGCAATTGCTGAGAAAACAAAAGAAGTCACAACGAATAATAGCAAGGTGGCCGATTTGAAGGACCAGCTTGGCGAACGAATGAGAGAGACTGCCAAAACTAAGAAGGAGATGAAACAAATTCTAACGGAGCACAGTGAAACAATGGTGGGTGTGGCATTAAAGACTGACAAGCTCAGAAATAAGCTGATTGAGATGAAAGAGAAACTTGATGAAAGGGACGAGCTGATTTCCAACTTGGAAAATGAATTTGGTGAACAAATGCAGGAGCTGATGAACAAGCAGGTTATTCTCGATAGAGTGGAGGACCAAAAGCAATTACTTGAAGCCCAGGTTGAATCACTTCAGCACTTTGAAGATGAACATGCGGCGATGGTTCATTATATTGAAATCATGGAATCGAACTGTGCTGAACTCACCGCAGAAAATGGTATTCTGAATGTTGAAAAAGACAGCTTGGTTGAGGATAAACTTCAGCTCCAAGAGAAACTTGAAGGATTCGAAGGCCGAGTTGCTACGTTGCGGGACAAGCATATCGCTCGTGAAGAAGAAGTAAAAGCAGATCTTGAGCAGGAAACGGCGAAACTAAGAGAAGAGTTGGACAAAATGAACCAGCAACTGGTTTCTAAAACCGACGAAGTCAATAAAGTGCGAATGGAAGCAAAGGCTACCTTGGAGAACATGCAAGTTTCGCTTGCGAAGGCTAGAGATGAAATTGTTGAATTGGAGGACCAGCTGGGTTGGGAGAAGACCTTGCAAACACAACCAACTGATGCGTCGGAAGAAATTGATTCTCTTACTCAAGAATTGGAGGCTGAGACAAGACGACGTGAAGCCCTCCAAGAGAAATTCGATTCATCGCAGGTGAGCGCCGAAAGTATGAGAATTGAATTATTAGAAGCGGAGAGAGAACAAGCCAACTTACGAGAAGAGTTGGAAGCGTCTCAGGAAGACATTGCAATGCTGGGGAAGGAAAGAGTCGCCTTACTAGAAGGATTGGAAGCCACTAAAGAAGAGATTGTACTACAAGAGAAGGAGCGAATCGCCTTACTGGAAGAATTGGAAGCAGCTAAAGAAGACATTGCGCTACAGGAGAAGGAGCGAATTGCCATACTGGAAGAATTGGAAGCAGCTAAAGAAGACATTGCGCTACAGGAGAAGGAGCGAATCGTCTTACTGGAAGAATTGGAAGCAGCTAAAGAAGACATTGCGCAACAGGAGAAGGAGCGAGTCGCCTTACTGGAAGAATTGGAAGCAGTTAAAGAAGACATTGCGCAACAGGAGAAGGAGCGAGTCGCCTTACTGGAAGAATTGGAAGCAGTTAAAGAAGACATTGCGCTGCAGGAGAAGGAGCGAGTCGCGTTACTAGAAGTTTTGGAAGCAGCTAAAGAAGACATTGCGCAACAAGAGCAGGAGCGAGTCGCCATAATAGAAGAATTGGAAGCTGCTAAAGAAGACATTGCGCAACAAGAGCAGGAGCGAGTCGCCATAATAGAAGAATTGGAAGCTGCTAAAGAAGACATTGCGCTACAGGGGCACGAACTCGAGCGAAGAGACAAGCGCATCAGCAACTTGGTTTCTGAGATCGATGCTCTCAGTCGAAATGATCACAAAGAAGCCTTCATAGAAGCGGAAAGTCAAAAGCTGGAACTTGAGGGGCAACTCGCAGATATGAGGAGACAAGAAGCAGAGCTCGAACAAGCTCTAAACGGCAAGGAAAAAGAGATCGAAAAGATGAAGGCGTACTGCTCTGAACTCGAAGAGAAGACCGAGTCCATGGAGACTCAACTACTTTCAACAGAAGATGACTTGATTGAAAAGCTTGATGTCGCCGTCAACAATTTTGCTGAGAAAGAAGCTGCACTTTCTGCGATGAGAGAGTCTCTAGCCGCAAGAAATGCGCAAATTGAATCACTTGAATCCGACGTGAAGATAGAAAAGGACAAAGAAGTGGAACTACTTGGCAGACTATCCGAGGCCGAGTCAAAGATTGCAAGTTACGAATCGGAACTAGGACATCGAACTGAAAAGATTGCTACTCTCCAAAAGCAGATTCATGGAGCCAGTGAATCGACACGACGGCGAATATCTGACTTCGAAACGAAAATCCATCAAATGAAGACCGACCTTGCGTTAAAGGACGACGAAATCAGGGATCTTCGTATGGTTGATCTCAAGGATGCAGAGGAAGAAATTTCAGAACTGAAAGCATCGCTCAAATCAAAGCGGGTACTGGAGCAAGAACTACGATCCAAAAGATCTTCGGCAATAGAACTGCAAAAGACCGTGAACGACTTGAAAATGAACCAAACGCGGTTGCTAACACAGGAACGAGATCTGATGGCTGAGTGCGATAGGCTTTTCAAATCGGAGAGAGAAGCAAAGGAAATGGTGGCAAAGATGGAATCTGAACTTCAATCAATGGTCCAGCAGCGCAAGAATTACGAAGCTGAAATGAGAAGCAAAAAGCTATCTCAAGAATGCGAGCTTAGGAAACTTGAAAACGAAGCAAGCGAAAGGGACGAAAAGCTCAGCGAAGTTGTTATTATCAATGAGGGTTTAGAGACGAAATTGAATATGAGAGAACGAGAGCTGGAGGAAGAGCGACAGGAATTGGATTCCAAACGTGGGGAGATTACGAAACTTCGTCGTGAATTTTTTGAGAAGGAAAATGGTTTGAAGCAGCAACTGAACGAAGAACGGAGGACCCTCGAGGTTGCTGAGCAGACTTTGGAGAGCATGAAGAGACAACAGAGCGAAGCTATAAAGTACAGGAAACAAGCGTCACAGAAAGAAAAAGAAATCGAAGGATTGAAAGATAAGGTGAAGCGTCAAGAGGCTTATATGCAAAAGAGGATGCAAAGAGAGAAGATGCCGAGCCGAGTAGTAGTAGTGGCAGACTCAACTCCTGTGCCAACTCCAGCTCCCAAAAACAGTAGGACTGCGCAGTCCTTGGCTGCATCACATTTGGCAAGAAGAAGACATAGTGGGATCCCTTCCAAGCCGACAACCACAGGAGGTGCAACGTCTACCCCTTCGACAAGTCGAAAAGCGCGGGCAAGTTTGCTGCCGATTGTAGGATTCAAGAGTCCTGGTTTTAGGGACGACCTTGATTAGGCTTCCATTTCTGAACGCAACAAATTCACTTCCCAATGCCAGTTCTACTGAACACGGGTTAACTTCACGTCCAACAGAAAGCTTTCGCCTGGAATATCATCTTTGATCATATTCATTACACGCTGGATTCTTTGCCTCGGTCCAAAGTCTGGCGGGATCGGGCCTGGACTATTATCACGCAAACCCTCGACATATGCCAACGATGGGGGAATGACAATGCGACGAATACCACCCACGCGCAACCCTCGAATACCCTCGTCCAAACCTGTGGCATAACCTACGTTGTGAGGCTAGTTTGGAAATTAGTAATAGTGTCGCAAGTACATGTACTTACCGGCAATGGCCCTTGTTCCGTCCTTTGCTCCAATGACAAATATAAATGGCACACTGTTATTGTTTGTGGAGGAGTCAACCGAGTAGCCATTGGACCTTTTCAGGCTCCATTGAATGTTCACACGCTTGCCTTCGGCTGCTGCTTCACCATCTCCTGGACGGAAGTCCTGGATGGAAACTCCACTTGGAAAGCGGATTACACTAGAGTCTGCGACAGGAGCATTTTCATACATCGCTGTGGCTTTGCTAGTGCTGAAGAATGCGCTTCCGGTGCAGAGAACCACTAAGGCCCCAACGTTGCGAATGGCTGCCCGTCTAATCAGAAACAAATCATGGCCATAGTACAAAGTTAGCAAGACAATGAATCTGAAAACTGCCATAACTAAAGCTCGCCACATTACCTGGAACTACTTTCTACCATCAGATTTGAAGCCCATTCTTGCAATCCAGCGAATGGATCGAATCCTTTCGCTTTTGCCTGAGATAATCCAGCTTCGTCCAACACTGAAGGCAACCAAGAATCAATAATCGCTTCGCTTCCATACCACCGATCGGTAGGGATTGTGGTACCAGCTTCATTGATACTGTGCAACACTCCATCGAGCTTTATCTTTCGAGAACCATCCAGCTGTGACCAATCAAATGGCACAACTCCGTCCCCAATAACATTACCTTTACCGCAAACTGCTTCGTAAGAGTTAAACGCGACTCTTGACGCCGAGCCCTCTCCTCGGTTGGAATACAGCTCATCAGCATCCGTTTTGGATTCTTGGTCCTTGGTGTTGTCTCCCACAATAGCTGCTCCACCAATGGAAACATACCCAATACCACTATCTTTGAGGAACGCTCCTGGGTACATGGCGTTGGTATTCTTCAATGCACCTCGGGTAACGCAACTGGCAGCATCGATGGGTTCCTTGTGAATGGCTCCCATGGTGACCAAACACCGGACGCGGTCACACGTTTGGATGCCATTTTCCTCACACCAAATTCCATCCGCCATGGCTGCCCGTGCCAACCACCCACCCGCGCTATGGCCCAATAGCAATACCTTTTCTCCCCCACTCTGTTCGTGAGCCAAGTCGACAGTTGCCTTGAGCCGTTGAATGTACCAGCCATATCCCCTGCCTGTGGCCTTGGCATTACCAACGTAGAAATCCGGGATGTCCAAGAGACCTCCAGCGACTTTGATCCAATCGCCTCGTTGGACTGGAACCGTGTAAATTAAATCTTCCTGGAATCCTCTCCTGGCAAGAACGGATTTGAGGCCAACCTCTTTGGGTTGCTTCAATGGTTCATCGTAATCAATTTGGTCGTTACCGAACCCAGGGCAGATAACCAC